>OX402023.1:607500-799493 GCA_947859395.1 Eupithecia insigniata | reverse complement strand
GTATCGATTTTGGCGGGAATTCGCTACATGAGACAAATCTAACCTTCGACCTTGATATTCACATCACCCAGAATCACACCAGAGTGATAACAAAACTTAATGAGCTCTGTGAACTTAGGCACGGAAGCAAAACTGCGCAAGTACAATCAAATAGAAAAGTGATATTTATCAACTAGCGACCCACCCGGGCTTCGGCTAGAAATCCTTTTTATGGTGCTCAATAGACATACCTGTTGTAGCTGCAGTCCGCTGACGTACCATTTTGAGGTTAAATTAAGACCTTTATTGTCTTCTTTTGTCATGAAACTCATGACATCGAACACCATTTTCTATGCTGTTTCCATGTTTGACGACGCAGTACGTTAAACCGCACACGAGGCATATTTAACGTTTAAGAGAAACAGCTATTAACAGTGAATATCTACTAACTATCAAATCAACAAAACGAACACTGGACAAGCGTCAAAGACTTTGCTGCGTCATTGTACTCAAAAGCATTAATTCGAAAGTATTGCCCACTAGATTATAAATAAATTTGCAACACAGATATTATTTTATTTTCAAACTTTGGTTAATTGCGTTAGATAAAAAGTTTAATTTATTCTAACATTTTGGGTTTAAAATAATCCGTCATTGAGTGTAAGATGTTTTTATATATTCTTCAAATATTGAATTGGAAAAAAAAATATTGCGGAACAAAATGTGCTAGACAAAATAAAAATACGTCAGAATTCTTGCTGCCAACCCTGGTTTTACAGACAGATCCCCTCTCACCCCGTTCTTTCCCCTCGACGCCTTATTTACGGTTCAATGCGCAGCCGTTGAAGCCAACTTCACAGAGCTCATAAAGATATGCGTGTACTCTACTAACATAAATGCGAAAGTTGGATGGATCAATGTATGTTTGCTACTTCTTCGCGCCAAAACTACTGAACTGTACACTAGATTACGATGCGACGGAAAGCCTCCTGGTAATCATTGGTCAAACATTTATATTTCTACTATATATTTATTATTGTAGATAGAGTCCTTTCCTGGGCACCCCAGTTGATCTTCTTTGTATCCTAAATAGTACGAAGCATGTGCAACACATTTATCTTATTGTTAGTAGTGTCCTTTACTTTAATTTAACTTAATGTTTTAGTAGGTATTACTAATGTTTAACTTAATGTTTTTAGTAGGCTCTGTTTATTTAGTTATGCTTTGTTTCTTTGGTTGAATTTTTATGGAATTATTTGATAATGTACTATTTCTGGATAGCATGGTAAACAGACGATGTATTCGATCCCCGCGATACAGGCCTAGCCTAGTGCGGGGGTCATAGAAAATCACTTATATAAATATAGTTTTGCTTAATTTTTGTCAGAACATATGTACGATTTTGTTATATGATGTAAACATAAGGTAAATAAATAAAAAAGAAAATTAATACAGGCTGAAATTTTTCAAAGATGTAGGCCTGCACCTGGAATAACACATAGGTTACTTTTATCCCAAAAAAGTTCCCATGGCATAGAGATAACCTTTAAACGTTTACATAGAAACAACGCGGGCGAAACCGCGTGCAGAAATTAGTTGAAAATAATTAGGTATATACATATTATAACTATATAAAATATTTGATAATGAGATAATTTTGTAGGTATCACTTAAAACAAAGTCCTCCGCCGCGTCTGTCTATATGTCTGTATGTTCGCGATAAACTCAAAAACTACTGAACGGACTTCATGTGGTTTTCTACCAGACAACCTTGGATGGATATGATCGTTGGATTGAACATGGGGATCTGTGTTCATTATTATTACAATCACGGTGTTCTGGGCATTTTCTATGTATAATCAAAAATATCTATCTATGTTGTGTATTGTATTATGTATATCAGTCATCTAGTACCCATAACACAAGCTCTGATTAGCTTGGGACTACATGATGCTGTGCGGATTGGCCAACATTATTTATTTATTATTTAGGTAACAAATCTAACATAGGATACCTACATAAATTACAAAAATACCTAAATACAGTATATATACCTATTTATACATACCATGTGCTTTCTACACCCTCACTGCATCACAAATTTTTTGGGTTGGGTGATTCATGGGTTTCTTTTAAACGACTTCAAAAAAGGAGGAGGTTCCCAATTCGACTGTATGTTTTTTTGTATGTATGTTACGCGATATCTCCGCCAATTATGGACCGATTATGAAAATTCTTTCACTATTGTATAGAAAATGATCCCGAGGTAGTCCCATGAAAATTGTATCTCCAGAGAATTAGTATTTATTGCGCAAACTTAAAAACAGTGTAAAGTAAGGCGTTCGTAGTATTTTTTTTGAAAACAATCAAATTAACGTAATGAGCGGTAACAAACAGTTTCCATGGCAACGGGCGTACTAAACAAGAGGTAGGTTCAGGAATTTGAAGTCAGTCAGTTTATCGTTTTTTAAAACACCCCAATTTATATAGGACTAGCGGCGCGCCCCGGCTTCGCACGGGTATTTGACAAAAATTTCAAGACCGCTGAATTTTTTGAAATTATAATATAGCCTTTGTCACCCGGGGATAGTGTAGCTTCCCAACAGTGAAATAATTTTTCAAATCGGTTCAGTAGTTTCGGAGCCTATTCAATGCAAACAAACAAACAAATTTTTCCTCTTTATAATATTAGTACAGTACAGAGTAGAGAAACGAGAACGAAACCACGGGCGAAATTTAGTCTGTAAAAGCTAAATAAAATGCGTCAAAACAAGCTCTGACCTTGACTTTATATTATTCTCAAACGGAGAGGCGCAGCACGTGTATGCCAATGTTACCAACTTGTGTGATTCCCGATAGATTTAGGCATTTTCCTGATCTTTCTATCTATCTATCTAATTTCTACTATTATATACTAACCTAATAATTTTGTAATGTTGCACTGATTTTAAAGCTTTATTTTAAGAATGTAATTCTTCTATATTTTATCAACTTGTTGAAGTTCAATATAAAATTCCATTTCGTTAGGCGACGTCGACGACGACCCTGATTATTTGTAAATACTAATAACCTCATTCGCATAAGGCCCAAGCAGGTACACTTTTGTATGCAATCTATGCGTCATCCTGACTGAAGGGTTTAAATAATAATCATCATGATTAGCCAGTATTAGGCAGATTAACAGATAAACATTTTATTAATTATTTGTTAAATTATACGTCACGTCACAGTCTTAAAATAAAATACTCGTAATTAAATAATTGCACATTACATATTCAGGTTAGATTTAAAAATACTCGCACAACTATGTCAGTATTAGACACGTCCATAACTGACAAAGGCGCCGCGAAGCGTTTCTCAACTTAGGTGTATATAATATCAGAATAAAATATTAATAATCATGTACATATATTCATAACAATTATATTGCTTACGAAAATATCCATAGGCCTCACTTTAACACTCAGTTACACATACAACTAGGCTTGTAGCGGCATAATGCTAAGACAGGGACCTTTTTGGTTCTTAACACTGTTTCTATTTATTTTCTTTATAAGTATGTTTAAATTTCCTGTACTTTCCTATTTATTATTTATTTATTATTTATTAATTTTAGGGGAAACATCGGTACATTATCGTCTTATTAAACACATATCTGTAATGTGTCGTGTTATGTTATGTGTTATGTATGACCAAAGAAATATTTTTAGAATTGGTAATTATGAATATTAGATTTTGTATTTAGCTAAATAATTCGGGTGATGCTGGTGATTTATCCCAATTCTTTCCACACAAGCTAGCAACGCTGAACGTCCCAAATTATGAATGCCTATACATGCGATGCCACAAGCGTCTCTAGTTCGCCAAACGCGTACGTATCCTTGTTTACAGTGACTGTGATCAATCGTTATTTTCCTGTAAAACTTAAGTTTATTGACAGAATTCAGACAAATCTGGCCAGTGAGATTAGCCATTAGAAAAGAGTGTGTCCACAAAGGGAGTTAGAATATTCCTACTGCATCCCGGAACGAAAGACCTACACTGCTACGAAAAACAGAAAAAAACTGCAGAATTGGGCTCAACAGATTTATATAAGCTAAAACTCCTTGTCGTCAGCTTAAACGAGTAAAAAAACTGTAAAATCAGTGCGTATTTCGAAGCTACAAAACAACAACTCATTTGTAAAACCTCTTTAATCAAGGGTGAAAACAAAATGTTACGTACGGGGCTATGAATTAGTCACGGATCATTCTGATATAGATTGTAGGGAAGAATACGGCAGTGATTATTTAAAAATTATGGGGCATATTTATTATTATCTACGGGATTTGGGAGGCTTTAATCGCGCCCTAGCGTTATCGAGATATAAACGCTTTTATTACTTCATCCTACAACGTTTACCGGAAGAAACGAAACTAACTGAAAAGGATACGGCAACACTGCTAGAGTTTTCGCTGGATATGTCGCAAGAGTTGGTGAAAAGGTACAAAGCGTGTAAGAAGTGCCATCATGTGTTCAACAAGAAGAATCACAAATGGTTGCGCTCTAAAATACCATGGCCGAAGTGCGAGGGTATTGATTTGAGTAAAGTTTTTCGTGAGCCTCTGAAGAAAAATAAGAAGAAATTTCCCAAAAACTAGAATTTATGTAGATATTATAAATCGTTAGACATAATAAGTCTGTCTTATCACACTGGCGATTTGCGGGCGATTTCAAGCGAGGCCCTACTAGTTTAGTTTTTTTTTTTTAGTTTATACAGGGTATTATCTATTGGCATCGAGAACTTTTGGTAATTCTTTTTCATAACGTTAAACCAAGAGAAAATAAATAGTGGCGCTAGTGTCGCCTTAAGTTATTAATAAAACACACTCTCTCTTGATCGATTTGATCCGTGCACTTGGCAGTCGCCGAGAGGGTACTCTACGCCACCATTCATGCAAAACCGCCTTACTCAGGAATAGTGTGTTCTGCATGGGCCCGATTATCTACAACAAGGTCCCTTTGTCAATACGCTCCGAGAGTAATTTGAACGCAAGTAAAAACAAATTATTTAAGCTATTAGAGGAAAAGTTTACTATACCATTGATGAATTCTTAAATGACAAATTTTAAGCTTAAACATCGAATAACTTTTGTAGGAAAGATTACAAAATAAATTACATCATCATCATCATCAACCCGTACACGTCCACTGCTGAACATAGGCCTCCCCCAAACGACGCCACGAATAGCGGTCCTGATCCGCCTCCATCCAACGACTCCCTGCGACCGCCACGATGTCGTCGGTCCATCGAGTGGGAGGTCTTCCCACACTCCGTTTCGCATTGCATCGCGGTCGCCACTCGAGAACTTTTACTCCTCAGCGGTTATCGGTTCTACGAGCTATATGGCCTGCCCATCGCCATTTCAGCCTGCTGATTCTTAGAGCTATGTCGGTAACTTTGGTTCTTCTACGAATTTCCGTATTCCGGACCCTATCACGTAGAGAAACTCCGAGCATAGCTCTCTCCATAGCTCGCTGGGTGACTTTGAGCCTAAGCACAAGGCCTATAGTGAGCGACCACGTCTCGGATCCGTAAGTCATCACTGGTAGCACACATTGGTTAAAGACTTTCGTCTTGAGGCTCTGCGGTATCTGTGCCGAGAAGATATTGCGAAGCTTCCCGAACGCTGCCCATCCGAGTTGGATTCGTCGGATGATCTCTTTATCGAAGTTGGATTTACCTAGTTGGACCAATTTGGCCTAGGTAGACATAATGATCAACAACTTCGATAACATCGTTCCCCACATAGACCGGTAAGGGTGCGACATGGGCATTAGACATGATATTTGTCTTACCCATGTTCATTTTAAGACCCACTTGTCGGGAAACGGTGTTGAGGTCTCTGAGCATCCTGCTAAGGTCTTCCAGTGATTCTGCCATAATGACTATATCGTCGTCGGATAAATTACATATTTATTTTGTAATCTTTATTATTTTATGTTACATCCATTCCTATACTTAACTACCATAATTGAATTTTTTTTGTACTGATTCTATATGACATTTTTTTTACTAAATAAGAAAATAATATATTTTTTTATGTGACTTATTAACTATTTAACTTCTCCAAATTAATGTTATAAGCCTGACCATGGCAAACTAGGATGCAAATTAAATAGCACCTAGTTATAAGTATGTACAACAATAAAGTCATTTTATCATTTTTTTTTCTTTCGACCACCATATTAACTGTTTTTTAACCAGTTATCTAAGAAGAGAGCGTCATCTTATCTCGTAACCAAGGAACAAACGAAGAATTTTTTTTCCTGTGTGACTCATATCCCCTTATTTATAATGGTCTGCTAACTTAAAACAGCTAAGCAGTGTTATTTCTCACTCTGACTTATGTCAATAGAAGAAGACAGAGTGAGAAATAGCAATGCTCCAAGTTAGCAGACTATTATGAATAAGGGGGATACTATTTATCTTCACACTCATTCGCAGCATTTTCATAAAGAATAAAAAAAAGAATAAAATGTATTTTTTATGTGGCGCTCTTTTCTTTTGTTTTTTCATACAACTGTCCACGCTGACGTCCTAAATCCAGTAGGGCTACTCGTAAAAACGAAACCGAAATTTCTAATTAGTTTTTGTGCAAACGCTATCTATATTTATGTGATATAAGAGTCGGCTTTGCACGGCAACTAATCAGAAACTTCGTTATTTGTTTTCCGAGTAACCCCCCTGGCCTCCTCCAGTATACGAAAAACAAAAGAGGTTCGCTTAATAATTTGCCTACCCGTATGTATGATACACTCATAAAAATTCACATATGAAACACAACATGATGAACTAAGTCTAATTAGTGTATAGTCGTTATAAGTTCTTAATTTAAGTACCTTATTTTGTTTAATTATTACAACGGTGTTAGTAATAAAAAGAACTAGGAAACTAGTCTGTATTTTAGCTAGAAATAAAGATTTTCTAATTCCTATATGAATCGACCAGACGATTTCGGTAACGGACCTAAGTACAAATATACCTTAGTGTATGCTGCACCATTCAATGCGATGGTATATTTTGTTAGTTATTAATCATAATTAAGATCTTCCTTTACCGGCATTTACGCCGACATTTTGAGGAACCCATCCAGCATTGTAACAGTATTGAGAGTATGTTTATGGCAGGCGTCCATAGTCTCCCAACAACACGGCAACAATCTCCGTGCTAGGGGGGGGCAGGTTCACTCTTGGAAACTGGCATTCATAATTCGCCACTTACCCTTGCAGCTGCTAAGAACTGTAGGATTGCAGCTGCTAAGAACAGTAGATTCGTTGTGTCTAATTCTCTCTCTGGTGATGTCTCGTAGTTACGAGATATCACCCTGATCACCAGAGGAACTCCTCTGGACTGAGCAGGTGCTACGCTTTTGCATCAGTGCTTAGCACTCTTCTAGCAGATGGAGAGGCGTTTCCGCCGCCTCATAGCAATATGGCATAGCGGTAATGGTATATCAAATGTCAATTATATAATGGGTGGTTTTAGCGTAATTCCAATGATGGACTGTGACAAATTGTATGATGTTGGAGTATGTTTAGAGCAGGGATGGGCAAAATACGGCCCGCTTTGATCAAGCCCGGAGGTTATAAAATCTGTGCCGGAGGAGAGGCTGCCTCGAGTAATATTGTTGACGTTCCTTGGTACTCGATCTATCATCGTATTACCTGAAAATAAGATAAAATTTATTACTTGCTACGGGTTACAATAACGTAGCAAAGCGAAGGTATCTGCTACGTCGTACATTTGCTACGGGCAACGACGTAGCAAAGACATATATTGCTACGTCGTAGATAACTTGCTCCAGGTTACGATGCAAAGTAAAGATTGCTACGTTTTACATTTGCTACAGGCTACGGTGACGTAGCAAAGTGCAGGACTCTACGTTTTACACTTGCTACGGGCTACGACGTAGCAATCGCATTGCTACGTTGCTGGTACAGGCTGCCACGACATAGCAAAGTCAAGGGTGCTACGTCCTACACTTGCTACGGGCTACGACCGACGTAGCAAAGACGTTGCTATGACGCGTTGCGTTGAAGATTATATCTTTATATTTACTCATGTAAATGCCAATTATATAGTCGAAACGTTTAAGTATATTAACATCAAAAATACTGAGGATCTCTGGGGTATCTCAACCAAAGTACTAAGTTCAATTATAAAGGAAGTGGCTCCTTGTTTGGCCTTTATTTTCAATAGTTGTGTCGACGCAGGAGTTTTTCCTGATCTCATGAAATATAGTAAACTGGTTTTTAAATCTCTTTTTAAATCTGGAAGTCACACTGATCAGGCCAACTACATACCAATTTCAATACTTCCAGCTATAAGTAAAATTTTTGAAAAACTTATTCTCACTCAGTTGTCCTCTCATTTCAACCTTAATAGGCTACTCCATAAAAATCAATTTGGCTTCACCAAGGGTAGATCAACAACCGATGCTGGTACAGTTTTACTTAAGCATATATTGGATGCCTGGGATAAAGCAAAAAACGCTATTGGTATATTTTGTGACCTTTCCGGTATATTTTGTGAATACGATTTAGTTACATGTCAAAAATTTCCATAAAGCTAAACAGAACATTGAATTTCTTACATACTACTGTCAGTGCGGAACGGAGCGACATCTGGCCAAGCATTAACATCATTGATGTAATCATCTATGGAGTAAAAGGCCTTCCTGATAAGATTTTGTTTAATGTACTGTTTAAATTTACGAATAGGGAGTTCAGTTGCTTCAGATGGAAGCTTATTATAGAAGCCATCTGTGTTAAGACCTCCGTAACTTTTCCAGTGCTGATAGAGAAGCTGCTTCGGTCATGCGGCGACGTCAACACCATCTATGTGCTCGTCCGGAACAAGAAGGGCAAGGATCCTACAGTTCGTATGCACGAGCTTTTAGATGAAGATGTAAGTCTCCACACTAATACTGCCACCTGTTAATTAAAAGGCCGTTAACCCTCAAATGGCCATTTTTGACGTTTTAGTGGACATGGATACAGTTCCAAATTCTCTATCTTTTCATTTAACAACCATTCCAAAATTCCAAATAGTTCCCGAGATATAAAAACTTCGTAGACAGTTATGTGACAGAATTTTTTACTTTAATATGTACGTGGGTTAAAATACTTTAACTGCTCAGTGCAATATGGGTTAAACCTTTATTGCACTTATAAAGGAATATAAAATAAAAATTGGATATAAAATAAGTGACACGAATGAATATCAACCGAGTCTGTGGTCAATGAAACGATTTTTGCCGATTTCTCAAAAATTACATTTCGGGGTTAACGGCCTTCTAGTTAACAGACGGTAGAATATGCTAGTATTCTACCTGTGACTTTGCACGCCCTTTTTAAGTAACCTAGTCCCCTAGATATCGTTTACCTTCCTTCCAAATTTCACTAATATCAGTTCAGCCGTTTAGGCGTGAAAAGGTACATTATACAGATAGACAGAATTTATTAATTTTATATTTATAATGGATTTATACTACCTAATGGAATACTTCAGGTGGTTACTCCAGGTCCCAAACTATACCCATACCAATATTTCAGCCTAATCGGTTCAGTAGTTTTTGCGTGAAAGAGTAACAAATATCCATACATACATCCATACAAACTTTGACATATATAATATAATATTAGTAGTATTCGAAAGTAGCTTTGTCCGTCTGTTACCTTTTCACGTCTAAATAGTTGAATTTGGGGGAACTTGAATATTACATAAAAGGAGGAGGTTCTCAATTCGTCGGTATGTTTTTTTATGTGTGTTACGCGATATATCCGCCAATTATGGACCGATTTTGAAAATTCTTTCTATATTTTATTGAAAGTGATCCCAAGGTGGTCCCATAAAAATAAATCCCCAGGGGATTAGTATTTATCCCGCAAAACTTAATAACAATGTAAAAGTAAGGGAATATGAAGTCGGTTTATCGTTCTTTAAAACACGCCAAATTATTTATGCAACTTTTTGTTCGGGAAAGTCGCGTGCGAAGCAGAAACTGGTACTGATATTCCGTTGATAAATAAAATGGTTCCTCTTCTATTCCAGGTCTTCCAGCGAGCTCATGAAGAGAACCCCAAGGGAATTCACAAGGTGGTACCTATTGTTGGTGATATGGAGCTGCCCGGATTAGGGATCAGCGACGAAGATAGAAAAACGCTTGTCAACAATGTGAGTACATTATCGATGACCTTGCCGATAATCTAAAGCCGGACACTGACCGGCGGCGGCGGTGGCATTACAGGGCGTAATATGTTAGTGCTCATATACACACGCGGTGTCGACGGCAGCCGTCGACAATTGACCCCAGCCGTCGACGCGTGGACGGCAGCCGTCGACTATCGACAGCAGCCGTCCACGTGTCGACGGCTACAGTTACCTCTGCTGTTTGCCACTCGTGTATATGAGCACTTACACCTATTACTCCCATTGTAACACCCTAAAATGTGACCTATGTACATATTGTGTATGTAATCCGTCTCGTATCTCGTTGTACCTTCTTTCCCCGTACCACCACGAACGCTCACTGTCCCTTTACATTACGCCTCGTAATACCAGACAGTACCCGGCTTTAGAGACTAAGAACGCGCGCCCACAGCTACTTTTGTAGCGATACAAATGCGTTACAGCATCACGACTGTATCGATGCAAATGCGCGACCGTATCAGACGACATCGGGGGAACGAAGAGTTGTTTTGTACTTAGGTAAGTCGAAATAAATGTTTATTAGCATAAATCTGTTTGTTTTTATGTATTCCAATATTTCCAATACTTGTTTTTTATCTCCTCCTCCATGTTACTTTTTTCTGATAATATCAGAAAGTGACACAAAACTCCCTGCGCTGAAAAAGTGATATTTTAGATTTTTACCCGACTACGAGAGGGTTATGATTTTGACACCCTATGAATGATTTTTATGTTCCCTCGTAGCGCTGAAACTACTGGTCCGATTTCAACAAATGAGGTGTCATATGATTCGTCTTAATAGCGCGATGGTTATAGGCTATGTGACGTCAGATAAAAATGGGGGTCTAACGAGATAGCGGGGGTCGAAAATTTCAATGTTATTAAATATGCTCGTGTGTGGTATCGTTGTACTTTCCAAAACCGTTTTTCAAACTTTTGTGAGACTAACGATTCTCAAGCTATTAGCAAAAAGGTATAAAAAAAATATAGTTAAAAACTAAAACCCGACTACATAAAAGTCTTAAACAAGCGTTCACCTATTGTCCTTATCATTTTCTTTTGATACTTAGGTAGTCGGAGGCACCAACCCCATATACCAGTACCTACGGTACAATTAGTAACAAAGGCCTCCGACTACCTAAGTATCAAAAGAAAATGATAAGGACATTAGGTAAACGCTTGTTTAAGACTTTTATGTAGTCGGGTTTTAGTTTTTAACTATATTTTTTGTTATCATAATTTTGTTATTATAATCCTTTGTAAAAAGGCTTATTACAAAATATCAGATTATCTAGGAGGATAAAAAAGCATGGGACGACTTTTGCTCCAACTCGAAAACTAACAACCTAACAAGGTAAAGGTTTCTTGTTCGCTTCTTTACTTTACCTTAAAAAGATTGAAGTGAACAAAGAATCAAAGTGATCACTTTATTTCCCTGTTTTACTTCATCATCATCATCAGCCCATACACGTCCACTGCTGGACATAGGCCTCCCCCGTACGACGCCACAAATAGCGGTCCTGAGCCGCCTCCATCCATCGACTCCCTGCGACCGTGTTTTACTTAGGTAATTTGAACTTTGCGACGTGTCCAAGAGTCCTGTAAGGTATAAAGGAAATAAAGCACTTTGATATTTGATAATGCCTAAGCCCCTCTTGGAGTAACTTCTAGGAAAAATAATATACCAATTATTTTACTAGGTCAACCGCGCTGAGTGAATGAGTGAGTGAGTGTGTGGTTGCGGGTTCAAGTGGAAGTAGAAAAATTTTTGGGATTTTGGGATTTTGGATTTAACACGTTCGCGCGAGCATGGCATTTTTCCGGACTGCTTATTTGACACAAAATTTGTCCATACAATTGACTACAACCTCTATACCTTTTTTAATTTCCTCATAAAATTAACTCTATTACAAGACAGACCGTCTTTCAGAGTACCTAAATTCCGAAATATGTATTGAAATCAAACGGGGCTTAAAGTTCTGACCATAAACATCGGAACAAAAAGGAAGTGATTTCAAATTGTGTCACATCACTATTCACCGAAAGGACTTGAAATTACGTTCTGTCCGCGAACGTGTTAATATCCTATCATAACAATTATTGTTTTCCCAGGTGACCATAATCATCAACGCAGCAGCCACAGTCAAATTTGACGAAAAGCTGTCGATAGCTACGGCCATTAACGTCAAAGGGACGAAAGCAGTGCTGAAGCTGGCCAAGGAATGTCGTCAGCTGAAGGCCCTTACACACATCTCTACTGCTTTCTCTAACACACAAGTTAGCTTTATTGAAGAGAAGTAAGTTTTTTACAAGGCTTTATTCTACTTGCCCTGTTTGTGTTAGACAAATCTTGCAACTGAATTTTAGACCAGTTATCTTCAACTGATTAAGCTGAAATTTTGCATACTCATGTAAGTTTGGTGACATTGAAATGTTTGGTACCATGGTATCGAAATGGTCTGATGATGGAGACCGATGATGGCCATAGAAACTCCTAAACGTAACGACTTAACAACGTCGAGTTTGGGTTTGTTGAATTAGTCTTCCCAAGGACTTTATTAAAATTAAGTCGGCCTCCCGCGATACAGGTTCTGAACCTAGTGCGGGGACCAAAAGTAACCTATATTTTAATTATGTTCTCTTTAGTTAAGTTTTAAGGCTGTTGATGTGGTTATTTGTGGGGTGGTGGTTATAGCAAAACCCAAGCGTAGTCACTATGGCATAACCAAGGCTCAAACAAGAGGTGTTCTATTTGTTAGCACAATGTACGTTCAGCAGTGGACATACATTGTGCTAAGAAGAAAGTTAATTAGATATTGATGGGGGAAGTAGGTATACGCTCGCGACGCACAGCGCCATCCGCGTCCAGCATAACAATGCGCTCAGAGCGGCGGTGTTGGGGCTGCCCCGCTACTGCAGCGCTTCAGGGATGATTGCTCTTTTTCGACTTTTTCTATACCACCATGCGCAAGCGTGCAGCTTTCTTGTTGCGCAGGTTGCAGGCTAGCTCTAACACCGTCCTGGCAATGATAGCCGCTAGAGTGGACTGCCCGTTAATAAGGTACTGCTGTGAGCGACACCTGCCCAGCAATCCAATTAGTTTCTAAGTTATTATAATTAATTTGACCTTTATTTGAGTTTATGTGCTCGAAAACAATGATTTTTATATTTATTATTTTATATCATTTTCTTTTCAGATTTTACGAGCCACCCATTTCAGTAGAAGCGTTGGAAGCTATTACAGAACTCAACGACGATATTATAGATAAAATTCTTCCATCGTAAGTTTGTCAAATATTTAATTTAATTTGTTACTAAAATAACAAGGAAGGTTGTTCAACCGTTTTGGGGTGGACACTTAAGACAAAATTAAAACGGAGCGTTTGGTATACATCAGAACAGAACAAATGAGAGAAGACTGCGCGCTGAGAATTATGTAGATCTGCGAGACGCCATGATTAAGATAGAAATTGTGAAGATTTAGGACGACTGGTGATTCTTCCTTCCAGTTTTAGAACTGGACAATAGATGTGTAGTGCCCTATTCTCCAGTAGGTACTATCAAAAGCTTTTGTAGCGCATAATATACCTGATAAATGTGGAGCTGTGTGACGTCCAGTCAATAAAATCTAGGTATATGTAAATCTATACTACATTAATAGAAATAAGTAAGGTTTTTGAGGTTGTAGGGGGTAAGCCGTGGGGTCGCGGCGTACGAATATCGACCCCTCCAACTCAACCCGTGGATGTCGTAAAAGCCGACTAAGGGAACCTACCAGAGGAAGGGCAGCAGCTTCCTTCTGAGTATTATTAAACACCAACACTGCGATCACCAATCCGCCTGCCAAGCGTGGTGATAGGGGGGGATAGGTGGATATAGGGGGATAGGTGGATATAGGGGGGGATTTGCCATAAGCAAATCCCCCCCTATATGGGAGACCATCCACTCGATGGACCGACGACATCGTAGCGGTCGCAGGGAGTCGATCGAGGGAGGCGGCTCAGGACCGCTATTTGTGGCGTCGTACGGGGGAGGCCTATGTCCAGCAGTGGACGTGTATGGGCTGATGATGATGATGATGATGAGGGGGTAATCTCTGAATCTACTGAGCCGATTTTGAAAATTCTTTTACCTATTGAAAACCACGGTATTTGCGAGTGTTATAGGCTATATATGTAAAAACTAAAAATGTTTACTGCCCAACGAAGTGAGCACGGGTCAGCTAGTCAAAGAATAAAAACAAATGAGAACTATTAATTCTTCACAATTTGAACAGTTTAGCTAACTACAGATTGTTGCAAATAATGTAGGTAGAGGTAGCTAAGCTGAAAAAGAATATTTATTCATTTAATTTAATAATGTTATATAATCTGCGACAGTCTGAAGTTAGTTGAACTGTTTCAGTTGGTAATCATCATCATCATCATCAGCCTATAAACGTCCACTGCTGGACATAGGCCTCCCCCGTACGACGCCACAAATAGCGGTCCTGAGCCGCCTCCATCCATCGACTCCCTGCGACCACTACGATGTCGTCAGTTGTTAATAATACTTCTAATTTGTTTCTAGTCATCGATTGTTATTGTCATTGTCAATTTATTTTGAACTATTAATATAAAAAAAATTGTAAATTAAATTCCGGAAATAATAATAAGTAAAAAATTTACCTGAAGTGGAATGAATTAAAATAATAACTTTAGCTTGCGATCCTGATTATATTATACAAACTTTATGAGTATCGATGTTTGTTCCTCTTTCACACAAAAACTACTGAACTGATTGGGCTGAAATTTGGTATAGGTATAATTTTAGACCTGGAATAACATTAAAGGCAATTTATATCCCGATAAAACGCGGGCGAACGCACGAGCAGCAGCTAGTTTAAAATCAAAATTCTGACTTGACAGTTGCGAACACTCTAGGGGTAGCTTAACTGATACGTATCAATTAGAATATTGATTATTATTTATGTTATATTCTTAGGTTGTTGGACAAGCGACCAAACACCTACACCTTCACCAAGGCAGTCGCAGAAGAGGCTGTCAGGACTTATGGGGAAGGCATGCCTATCTGCATCATCCGACCGAGTATAGGTATGACCATCATCCAAAAAAAAAGGTCTGCTCCTCCGAGAGTGACACTAGGTGACGTCACTGTCCCGTTGCCACTATTTCAACAAAACGTAGAAGTTGGGAAACAAATGTGATAAGGGTCAAATGAAAATACAATTTAAAAGTGTCAATAGTCAATTAAATATGTTTGTAGAAAACCGCGTTAGTTAATCACGAGTTAATGTAATAAATAATTGGTAAATACACAACCACATAGTTTTATAAGATTCAGTCACCTCGTCGACGTTTAACATTGTAACGTTACAATGTTAAACGTCGACGAGGTGATTGCGCTCTATTAGATATCGGCAAATAGTTATAAAGAATCTTTATTATTTGATCAAAATAAATATAAGAGTATAGAAAGAAGATGAATAACACCATTTATTCATCTCCTTGTGGTTCTTAGCGGTTGTAAAGCACGCGAAATGAAGCCAACTCTGTCGTGTTAAAACCCTCTGATTTTGTAATTTACCGACAACCGCGCGAAGGATATTCTACGGGATATATGGGATAATTCGGTTTAATTCGGATTAGGGGGCACAACAGAAACTCCATGTAGCTCTTGAGTAGACCGAATGATTTATTATTTTTATGCAGGTACCTACAACATTGCAGTTAGACCTACCCTCATTATTATTAGAACACTACAATCCTCCACCGTTAACTTAAGAGTAGGTACATTATATCCTAATAGCACTCACACTGAGTTACTAACCCTACTAATTAAATACATACAGTGCAGATATACATATATTCTAAGAACCTGGGTAAGTAAGTACTTATAATATGAGCTATGAACAAGGAATACAAAAATATTAATTAACAATAAAAAGAAAAATGTTTCTCCAGAACACTTCTAACTTAGGTAGGTATTTAAATCTAGTCTATTTCTAATCCATATCTTTTGACAGGTCTGCGTACTCTCTTACTGGGAGAACGTAGGTCTGCGTCGATAACGGAAGGTGCTGGACGTACCACTGATAACTCTTTTTGTTTAGAGCATTGACTTGAATCTAATGATGCCTGATCATCACCTTGATCCATCGCCTCCACCGAAATGATAGGCTCAGGAAGCTGTCGTCCGGGCGACGTTGACAGTTCGGACACGGCTGTCAGTTCGCTGCCAGTGTTGGTTTTGGACTCGCTAGGGAATACGCATGTGCTCCTACGTCTCAGTTGGTCGATATGCCTACGCGCTGCCGCCGCCGTACCATCGGTCGTTTTAACCGAGTAATTATTCGCGCCATGCCGAGCTGTGATTTGGCCTGATACCCACTTGTTGTTAGATCCAAAGTTCCTACACCATACCGCCTCACCAGGGTTTAATTGCCTGGCCGTTTTTGCGTGTTCGACCGCTTCGAATTCACGATCACGCAACTTACGTCCTGGATCAGGTTTAATAATATCTAGACGTGTTCTTAAATGCCTACCCTGTAATAGCTGCGCTGGGCTCACACCGGTCGCACAATGCGGTGTGTTGTGGTAAACTAACAAATACCTTTGAAGGGCTAGCTCCGGATCGACTCCTTCTCGCCGGGCCTTCTTTATGACGTTCTTTACTATCTTAACCGCATTTTCAGCCGCGCCGTTGGAAGCCGGGTGATACGGCGCTGAAAACATTTGGTGAATGGCATTCCTCTGTAGGAACGTTTTAAACTGACTACTTGCAAACGGTGGTCCGTTGTCGGAGACGACCTGCTTCGGAATTCCCCACCGCGACCACGATTCTCGCAATTTACCTATAGTTGCTTCAGCTGTAGTACGTGCCATTTTGAAAACTTCAATCCATTTGGATCTTGCATCTATTGATACAAGATACGTTCGGTTATCGATAGGTCCTAAGAAGTCTAAATGAATTCTCTCATAAGGTGAGTGCGGCCACCGCCAGGACGAGGGCGGCGCGCCGGGTGGCGCCGCGGCCACGGCCGCGCACGTGACGCAGGTGCGACATGTCACTTCCACCGCTTCGTCTGCACCTGGCCACCATACATAACTACGCGCGTAAGCTTTCGTTTTAACAATGCCCATGTGCGGTTCATGCAATTCTTTAAGTACCGATTGCCTGCATGATTCTGGAATCACCAGTCTACGTCCCCACATAACGCAACCTAGTTCTATGTACAGTTCGTTCCGCCTGGTGAAATATGGGTCGAGTTGTTTTATATCTACGGCCCGTGGCCAACCGTTTTCGATATAGCCGTACACGCGACTTAGTAGGGGATCTCGTGCTGTTTCGCGCTTTATTACCTCACCGTCGAGAAGCATCGCATCGGTTGCAAAGTGTAGGTACGTCTGTTCCGGTGGCTCTTCTACACATTTCTCCTGAACTGGCAAACGTGACAAAATATCTGCACCGTTGCTATGCGTACCTACATACTCTATCGAAAAGTCATACGCTGATAAGATCAACGCCCAGCGCTGCATACGGCTAGCGGCCATGGTAGGTATACCCTTTTGGGAACCAAATATACTAACGAGCGGCTTATGATCCGTCTTTAATTTGAATTTCCTACCAATAAGATATTGGTGAAACTTTTTGACACAATACACTATCGCGAGCGCCTCGCGGTGGATCTGTGCATAGCCTTGTTCTGCCTTGGTAAGTTTCCTAGAAACGTACGCGACCGCGCGCTCCTCCCCGCCGCCACCACTGCGAGATATCTGCGACAGCACGCCGCCGACGCCGAGCGCGCTCGCATCGCACGTCAACACGAGCTCGCAGGCCGGGTCGTAGTGCGCCAGCACGCGCCGCCCCATCAGCATCTGCTTCACGCGCTCGAACGCCTGCTGGTGGCGCGCGCCCCATTGCCACCGACTGCCGCGATGCAGTAACTCGTGCAGCGGATGGAGTATACCGCTGAGTTTAGGTACGAACCTGGCGTAAAAGTTAACCATGCCTAGAAAGGATCGTAGCTCAGAGATTTCGGTTGGATTCGGCATATCTTTGATAGCGCGTAGCTTCTCCAGATCCGGCCGGATTCCGTTCTTATCTACGATGTAACCTAGATATTTGACCTCTTTCGCAAGGAATGAACATTTTTCTAATTTTACTTTCATGCCCGCCGATTCTAGCTTACTTAACAGCGACTCTAACGCCTTTAAATGCGAGGCCCTGTTCTTATGAGTTAATATTATATCGTCAGCAAAACACTGAACGTTAGGAATGTTTCCTACTAAATTACTGACGATACGCTGGAAAATTCCACTGCTGGACGACAGGCCGTACACTAGGCGATTATATTTGAATAAACCACGGTGGGTATTTATAACGCAGTATTTGTTTGAATCCTCAGATAGGCATATTTGATTGTAGGCTTGCGATAGATCAATTTTTGTAAATTCCTCCCCACCTGCTAAGTTCGAGAGCAAGTCATCGACCTTCGGCAGCGGATACCTATCGACCAACAGAGCTGGGTTAAGGGTTACCTTGAAATCTGCACACAGACGGAGTCCACCATCGCTCTTGTTTACCAACACTAGCGGCGTCGCCCAATCCGAACAGTCAACGGGTTCGATGATCCCGTCGCGCAGCATCGCGTCGAGCTCGGCGTCGACTCGCTCGCGCAGCGCGTAGGGCACCGGCCGCGCGCGGTGAAACACGGGCGCTGCGCCCTCGCGCACGCGAAGCGTCGCACATCCTCCCGTATATCGACCCAGACCGCCGCTCCATACTGTCTTATGTCTGTCGAGCATTTCACGAATATAATCAGTAACAGGTTCCATTTTAAAATTATTGTTTATTTTAGAGCTCCGGAGGACAGGTATTTGTATGCCTAACTCTGCAAGCCACTGTCTACCTATCAGTGTAGTCACAGCCGTATCTATTACAAATATTTCTAGGTTCTTCTCACAGTCTTTGTACCTAACTTTGGCCTTCATCACACCCAATGGCTTTACTTTAGATTTACCATCGTAAAACATGAAAACATATTTAGACTTTTCTAAACTAATGTTATTGAAATAAGTTTCGTACGTCTTTTTGCTAATGCACGAGCCTGGCGAACCCGTATCCACCTCCATGGTAAGTACTCGTCCATTCACAGTCACGTCTAGACTCACCGGCTTGTAGTCACCCAACGTCAACTGGAAAAGCGGCTCCTCTACGTCGCCATCGTCCGAGGACGACTCGCTGGCCCCTGCTGGCCGCACGTAGTGTGCGCCGGCCTCGCGCTGGCCGCCTCCTCGCTTGTCGTACCTCTTTCCGCCGCTGGGCTTGGCTGACGTGTCCTTGTACGGGCAAACCCTCTTTAGGTGACCCTTATTCCGGCAACTGCTGCACACAAAGTTTTTGTATCGGCATCCCTCGGACTGATGCTGCCCTCCGCACGCTGCACATCCGCGCCCCTGGGCAGGTGAGCTCGCCGCCGCCGCCGCCGTGCCCTGCGCTTTGCGGAATCGGCCGCCGCCGCCGCCACCGCTGCCGCCGCTGCCATAGCCCGCCGACGTCGCCGCGCGCAGCACGTGCATTGCACTCGCGCTGGCGCTCGCCCCGCCGCCGCCGCTGTTCGGCGCCGTTGAGTCCACGGCCGCCGCGTCCCGTTCCGCAGCTTCCAAAGACGTAGCCAGTGTTAGCGCCTTGGCGTATGTTAGGTTATGTTCCGAAAATAACCTTTGTCTGATAAGGTCACTGCTCACTCCACACACAAACTGGTCCCGCAAATTATCCGTCAGCGTTTCTTTGAATTCGCAATCTTTAGAAAGTTTCTTGAGAGCCGCGATGTAATTCATTATATTTTCGCCGGTTTCTTGGCGCCTTTGACGAAAACGATAACGTTCCGCCATGACAGATGGTTTCGGTTGTAAATGTTCACGAACAATGGTCACGAGTTCATCGTAGGTCAAGTCCGTAGGCTTCTTTGGATTGCACAAATTCACCATTAATTCGTACACACTGTCGCCAACTAGCGATATTAGAGTAGGCAACTTCAATTCATCTTTGATCGCGTTGGCACGAAAGTACATTTCGACACGCCCGCAGTACAAGGTCCAATTACCGCACTCAGTATCAAATTCCTTAATTTTGCCGACCGCCATCGTTCAAACGTTATCACACAGTCCTGGGTCACAAAACACGCAATATTTATTATTTACACTCGTCGCCAAATGGGATATATGGGATAATTCGGTTTAATTCGGATTAGGGGGCACAACAGAAACTCCATGTAGCTCTTGAGTAGACCGAATGATTTATTATTTTTATGCAGGTACCTACAACATTGCAGTTAGACCTACCCTCATTATTATTAGAACACTACAGTGTTCGCGATGATGATTCGCGATAGGACGAACTTCTTTGTCAGACTTGTCGCGATAGCGGAAATCTTCGCGTTATCGCGATAGTGTGACCGTAGCATAAGGGGAAAGAAGGCTCTTCCAACGCCCGTCTCTAGTGATATTGTATGTCGTGATTTTTTTTGAACCCCCTCCGAAGGGGTTCGAGCTTCACGAGATTAAAGGACCACCCTTAATAGAAAATCAATTTTTCAGTAATTTCATCTTATGAGGAGCCGATGCGGGGTTGGACGGACAGCGTCTATGGACCTACTGGACTAATCATCGGGATTGGAACTGGGGTGAGTCAGAGTACCTGCTTGTAGGTACAATAGATCACCACCCGATGGGGTCTGATATGCAGATTCGAATGACGCCGTTGCGTCGCACGTGTTATAAGGCCAGCCCTTGGCGATCGCGGCGTAGGAATGAATCTCTCCAACTCAGCCCGAGGAAGTCGTAAGGGAACCTAAATAAAATAGATAAATAAACAATGCTGGACAATCTACATAGCATCATTTAGCCTCATAGAGCTTGTGGTAGAAGTGGTGGATGAAAACTGCTTAGCCCGAGTAGATGGTATATCCACCAGGCAAGATAAGGATGGTATTGTGCCATTCCAGGACAAGCAGACATCCTGGAGTAGAAGGGAGATTGACGCATTCATAATAAATGAAAAAGCGGGTTATGTTCGAAAATTGTTTGTATTGGAAGAACACCCACGTTTAATAGGTTCGTAGTTAACCCACTTACTTTCAAATGAAAACCCCTCGTGTTGAGGCACGATCATCAATGGACGTATACGTGTCGATAGTTCCTACTTATTTTGAATTATAACCTCTTCATCATGTCTGCAGGTCCTCAGAACGATGTACCTCAGCCAAGAGAAGGTAGCTGACATGGTACCGGTGGACCTCTGTGTCAATGCGATACTGGCTTCAGCTTGGCACACTGCCAAGAACTTCAAAGAAAAGTAAGTAACAATCCCAGTTACCTTATATTCAAGCCAGTGCCGCATTAGAATTTGCATTGCCCACCTCTCGTATTCATGATTTTAGTAACTCCCTCGCTTCGCTCGTGTATTATTCTAGAATCCCTTAGTTGCGGTCGGGATTCAATGACACCCGTGACGTGAGACACTGCTTTATACCCTCGGTGCATAATTACAGGATTAAATGAACTCACCTGAGTGAGATCCTATCCTGATTATTTGAGTTGAAATTCCTTATAGTATATAGAAAGTCTCTCCCTCCCATATGCTATTTTTATATATATTATTTTACTTTATTAAGTTTGGCAATGCAAGTCATGGTACTATCAAGCTCGTCTGATGATGGAAACTGAAGGCCATACTCCATAGGCGGAACTCCTAAACGAAACAACTTAACCACGTCGAGTTTGGGTTCGTTGGATTTGTCTTCCCAAGCACTTTCGACCTTAGGACCTAGATGATTAAAAAGCTTGATTTAAAAGTTATGAATATCATAGCTCAGGCAACTATACAATCTATATACAATCTACACCTATATAATCTATGAACGTAATGTGTTATGTTACAGGCTTAAACAAACTAACCCGAAGGTTACAAGTTAACGACTTTTTTTGAGATATTACGTACAGCTTTGGACGCTCGTCTGCATATAGCATGAATTAATGAGTACCTAACCTACTACAGAATATAATATATAAGGAATTTCAACACAAATAATCTACTACTATTCCTATTCAAAACGAAATAAATATATGTTTCTTTTAATTTTCTTGTTTTTATTCCTGACATTAATATTAATTTCCCACACATACAAATTTCAAAATGTTTGGCCCTTTTACAGCCAAACATTTTGAAATTTGTATGTGTTAGGAACCACTGTCAGTCTGTTATTCTTTCTCAATTCTGCTGCGTATAATCCCTTTGGTGCTTCTTTGCTTTTCAAAAACAACCATAATATAACAAATGTTAATTAACTTAATAATAATGTTTATAATGTTTTATAATAGAACGACATCAAGTGTATCAATATGTACCTACGGTGGAATAAATACATTAAATGCACCAGTACAAAGTTATTCTTACAAAATTTATTACCGCCATCTAGTTTGTAACCCTAAAACTCTTTTCAGCCAAACTTCTGACATACCGATCTACAACTTCGTCTCTGGGCCGCAAAACCCCATCACATGGAAGGAATTCATTCATCTCAACCAGAAGTATGGATACAATAAACCTACGACAAAAGCTATTTGGTAAGCCATTATTTATCATCAGCCTATACTGGTCCACTGCTGGACATATGCCTCCGCTAAGGAGCGTCGTAGGACCCTGTCTTAGCAGGGGAATTCATAATTCATTAATTTATTTATTTATTCTATTATAAACAAAGCACATTGTGTGAGGAAAACTTAAATCTAAAACTCCTGAGTAGGTACACAATGAACTAATTGAAAGCTCCCAGGCGGCTTCACTTCTTCCATAGAGTTTTTCCGATACTTCCAACAATTATCGCTAAACATATATTTCTTCTAATTTACACAAAACCTTGTAAAATCAAAAACCTAAACCTTCCGCGTGAATCATTCTATCTTTTAGTGAAAACTGTATGAAATCCGTTCAGTAGTTTTCGAGTTTATCGCGAACAAACAGACAGACGCGGCCACAGAATTCGGTATAATACTTATTATTCCCAATTCTGTGGACGCGGCTGAGGACTTTGTTTTATATAATTACTAGCTGACCCGTCAAACGTTGTTTTGCCTTCAACCCTTATCACTTAGGGGTATGGAAATTAGATAGTAGCCGATTCTCAGACCTACTGAATACGCATATAAAATTTGGTAAAAATCGGTAAAGCCGTTTCGGAGGAGTACGGTAACTAACATTGTGACATGGAAATTTTATATATCAGATCATTTATGTACCCATGTACCTATGCATTTTATCTTTCCCAAACCTTACATTTACCTAGTAATAAGGTGTAAATCTTTTCTGGCTTCATTATAAGTTATCAATGTACTAACTATCATATATTTATTATGTAAAGCGTGAATTACCAATAAAGAAAATTAAATAATATGTACTTACCTAGCTAGATGTGATCGTGTATGCTCTTTGCATCAGCTTCCATCTATTGATGCGGTCCGTATATAAATAAAATCGATTTGAGCGCACACAAAGTGGTCCGTGTATTATCCGTTAGCGCGTCTACAGTTGATAGCGAAACGTCATAAATGACGTCATAACCAGCGCCATCTTCGCGCTCACAACGCCCATGTTATTGAGCATGGACGCTGTGAACGATCTCTTCAAATTGACATTATGCATTGACACTGCTTGTCATTCGAGATAACTTGATGCAGTAAGTCTTTTTTATTTCGAGCCCAATGTATTTAAAAACTGTTTGAAGTGGCTGGTCCATTTTATTTTCCAAATAACCGACTACAAAACCAAAATTTAAAAATCACCATCAAACTATTGAGGTTATGTTTACGTGAGCTATGTGAGCGCGCTCAAAGCCGTTCCGTTAAACATAGCCCGATATCCGTCGTTACTCGTTAGCGTGCTAAAAGAATTCGGACCGAATTTTAGCGTTTTTAGCGCTGATAGTCTTGTGAACGATAAACGGACCGCAGCCTATCAGAATCAGAATCAATAATTTTATTTCTTTAGGCTTACAAAATAAGCACTTAGACAAGTCAAATTTTATACTATAAACATAGTTATTAATATCAAATAAGAAATAAGGTATTATTGATATTCTCTTCACTTCAATTTCTTCAAACATACCTATGTGTCTGTGTATCTTTTTTCCACTGTTAATAAAGTTTATTTTCCTCGCAGGTACTACGGTCTGAACATGACAAGTTGTTTCTACATGTTTTTGATGTACAACTTCTTCCTTCACTACTTGCCGGCCCTGTTCATCGACCTATACTGCTTGCTCACTGGGAAACGGAGAGTGTAAGTCCTCATTCATTAGTTCAGAAATGGCTTGTAGGCAACCTACTTATATTATAAATGTCAAAGTTTGTGTGGATATGTGTTACTCTTTCACGCAAAAACTACTGAACCGATTGGGCTGAAAATTGGTATGGGTATAGTTTTGGAACTGGAATAACATATAGGCTTTTAGGCTATTTTTTATCCTGATAAAACGCGGGCGAAGGCGCGGGCAGCAGCTAGTCAGTTTATAAACTACTAGTACTAGTACTAGTACTAGCTGTTCCCCTCAGTTTCACCTGCGTTAAATTCGAATTTCACATTTCTAGGGGTAAAGAAAAGGGCCATGTTTTACCGATGTTTTACCAGGACAAAAAGCCTATGTTTCTCACCATCCTTTCAACTAACTCTATGCCAAAGATCAAGTCGATTGGTTGCTTAGTTAGGGTGTGAAGCAAGGACAAACAAACATACTTTCACATTAATAATATTAGTTAGGATTTATATACAAATAAAATATTCTCATTAATTCGTTTATTCAGAAGTGGCATTTAGTCAAGTACCTACCTACCTCAGTACATAACATATATAGGAACGAAAAAGTAAATCGGACTTTAAGGCAAATTCGGAATTTTGGCTGGACAGTGAACGTGTTAAATTAGCTTAGTAGCTAGTAGTAGACCTCAAAAAATGTCAGGTGGATCTAAGGAATTTTCAAAAATGATCTTCGCCCGTTTGTTGTACCTAACATAACTTTTTTAATGCCTCTGTAATATTTTTATTTTGTATAGTTTAATAAGAGATGCGAACCGAGTTTGGTGGCGAAAAAGCTAGAAGTTTGCAACTTCGCATCTCTTCCTAAGCTATACAAAATAAAACTATTACAGAGACATTAAAAAAAAAGCTTATAATTTTATAACAAACAGGCAGAGATTTTTGAAAATTCCCGTAATAATACAATAAAATAGGTTGCGGCGCTAGTTTGGGTCAGAGAACCCTCTTAAGACAAAATAAATGCGTGGACGGAGTGTATAGTCGTATAGTCCTCATTTACGTGTTTCTTTTCAGAATGCTAAAACTGTACAACAAAGTGATAAAACTGACAAATATCCTATTCTACTTCTCTACTCAGGAATGGAAGTTCCAGGATCAAGGTAAATACAATAAATTTTTAATATCATCATCATCATCAGCCCATACACGTCCACTGCTGGACATAGGCCTACATGGGAGACCATCCGCTCGATGGACCGACGACATCGTAGGGTCGCAGGGAGTCGATGGATGGAGGCGGCTCAGGACCGCTATTTGTGGCGTCGTACGGGGGAGGCCTATGTCCAATTAAGTATTTAAAAAACTTTTGTATAGGTACAAGCTTTTATATCATCTAGGACCAATGTGGTTGGGAAGACAAATCTAACGAAGGCAAACTCGACGGGGTTAAGTCGTTTCGTTTAGGAGTTCCTATCCACCACCCGCCATCTTCGGTTTCCATCATCAGACCAGCTCGATGGTACCATGATAATTGCATTATCACCGAACTTGCATATGTATGGCAAATTTCAATTTCATATGCTCAATCGGTTGCGGATAACTGGTCTAAAATTGAGTTGCAAGATTCCACCCGAACAAACATACATTGCAAGATAAATAAAAACTTTTAAAATAGGTACCTGTTTATGTTGTGAGCGAACCGAAGGAAGTTCTCAATGGCAGCCATTGAACTCTATGTGGTAGCTTGGGTGATTTGGCTGCACGGTGAAATAGCTTGGGTGATTTGGCTGCACGGTAAAATACTTTGGATGATTTGGCTGTACGGTGAAATAGCTTGGGTGATTTGGCTGTACGGTGAAATAGCTTGGGTGATTTGGCTGTACGGTGAAATAGCTTGGGTGATTTGGCTGTACGGTGAAATAGCTTGGGTGATTGGGCTGTACGGTAAAATACCTTCGGTGATTTGGCTGTACGGTGAAATAGCTTGGGTGATTTGGTTGTACGGTGAAATAACTTGGGTGATTTGGCTGTACGGTGAAAAAGCTTGGGTGATTTGGCTGTACGGTGAAATAGCTTGGGTGATTTGGCCGGACGGTGAAATAGTCACTTCGAGCATAACTGTCCACTCGTAGATCCGATTTGCGTGAAATCATCGTGAAATACAATAAATACAGAAGAGAAATGAGAAATATGCTGGTAACTTAGTAAGGCAAATCCGTCAATTTTTGAGACGGGTCATCCTATCCAATCCGCCTGCCAAGCGTGGTGATTATGGCAAATCCCCCCTAAATGGGAGACCATCCACTCGATGGACCGACGACATCGTAGCGGTCGCAGGGAGTCGATTGATGGAGGCGGCTTAGGACCGCTATTTGTGGTGTCGTATGGGAGAGGCCTATGTCCAGCAGTGGACGTGTATGAGCTGATATGAAGACAAACGAGAGACAATTACTTTCCAGCTTTAAGTATATTATTAGTATGGATTATTTAATTTATAATTATTTATTTATTTTTCAGGGGTTCGTTCGATGTGGGGTTCGTTAACAGAAGCTGATAAAGCAGTGTTTCCATTCAACATGAGCGACATGAGCTGGGAGTCCCTGTGTGAAATCTTCTTACTTGGTTAGTTATACTTACCATATTAGGTGCAGCCTCGAATTCTCTTCTTCTTTTTCACTTCTTCCACTAGTGGACAAAAAATGTAAGTGAAGAGAATATCAATAACACCTTAATTCTTATTTGATAATAATAACTATGTTTATAGTATACAATTTGACTTGTCTAAGTGCTTATTTTGTAAGCCTAAAGAAATAAAGTTATTGATTCTGATTCTGAATCGCCCATGATTACCTACCGCCATTAATGGGCGGAACGCTACTTCAAAAAAGCCTAGACTAGCCTCGTTTCGCCCAATACCGAACACTTTCACGATACATTGCTGGTTTTGTAAGCGAATCTGTCATAAATCGAACAAGGCTTACCTACCTCTACCTACTACGTAACATCACACAGCAGGCAGCTTTGGTGTTCTTCCAACACAAATAAGGTACGTTGTTAACCCGTTTTGACATTCATAATTAATTATAATATACTAACGGGCCATCTGTTTATATAAAATACAACGCACGGATATTTAACAAAAGTTTCAAGATCCCTAAGTTTTTTTAATACAGTATAGCCTATGTCACTCGCATATAGTGTAGCTTCCCAACAGTGAAATAATTTTTCAAATCGGTTCAGTAGTTTCGGAGCCTATTCAATGCAAACAAACAAACAAATCTTTCCTCTTTATATTATTAATATAGATATACTTTACCTACTATTTTTTTTTGTTAGCAATGATATTTAGATACCTAGGTACCTATGTATGCAAACTTAACTAAAACTGTTTTTATCAGTTCATTCGCTGTATTCAACAACAATAACTAGAAACAAATCCTTCAGCAAACGCGCAGCGAAAAACGTGAACATTCGAATTCCAAAACGGACGAGCCATACTTTTTCGGATTTCTGCGATTTACTCCGATGATATATACCAGTAATGTCGTCGAATACGATTACTTACCAATATATTTCATATTAATAATCATACCTATTCTGAACAATTCACACAGCATCATCTAGCCCCAAGCTAAGCAGAGCTTGTGTTATGGGTACTAGATAACTGATATACATAATACAATATATTACATAAATAGATATTTTTTACTATACATAGAAAACGACCAGAACACCCTGGACAAATATTTGCTAGTTACAAAGATTTGTCCCGAGGCGGGAATCCAACCCGCAACCTCCTGCGTCGCAGGCAGACCTTCGCCCACCGCGCCACAGAGGTGGTCATTTATTTGGTTATTACCTAACCACTTTGTTTTCAGAAATCTTTAGATTGTAGAACTGAGATATAAGCACTTATTTTATACTAGCCCCCACTGCCTGGGGCCCCACTGCCAGTGCCCCCCACAGTGGGGGGCTATCGCTCTCTACCGCACTTGCCCCGCGCGCCATCCTGCAACGCGCAAAATTTCATCCTCTCATAAGGGAACCCTTCTGAATTCCGGGATAAAAAGTATTTTATGTCCTTTCTTGTAATATGAACTGTAATATGATATCATGCTAAATTTCATTTGAATACCTTCAGTAGTTTCGGCGCTATGCGCAGTCGAGAAATTTTACTTTCATCCCCTCTCCCAAGGGAACTGGAAACTTGAACTGGGAACTTGAAATCCGGGATAAAAAGTATCCTATGTCCTTCCTCGTAGTATGAACTCAAATCCTGCCAAGTTTCATTTCAATACGTTCAGTAGTTTCGGAGCTATGCGCGGCCAAGATACAGACAGACAGACATGATGGAAAAAAAATCATTTTTGGCATCAGTATCGAGTGCCCTCCAAAAAAATTTTCTAAATATTCCTTAACTGTACATTGAAATATTTCTTCAATGTACAGTTAAGGAATATTTAGTATTTATTGAAAAAATATTCTTTAAATATTTCTTCAATGTACAGAATTGGACCTGTTACAGTTTTATTATAAGTATAGATTACATTTTTGGAAAAAAAGTAATTGTTCGATATTCCTTACAGGCATTCGTGTCTACCTCTTGAAAGACGACCTATCGACCCTTCCTGAAGCACAAAAGAAATGGAACAGGTAAAAAACAATACAAATCATCATATCAGTCCACACACGTCCACTGCTGGACATAGGACTGCCCTATAGGACGCCACAAATAGCGGTCCTGATCCGCCTTCATCCATCGACTCCCTGCGACCGCTACGATGTCGTCGGTCCATTGAGTGGATGGTCTCCCAACACTCCGTTTCGCGTTGCATCGTGGCCGCCACTCGAGAACCTTTACTCCCCAGCGATTATCAATTTAGTGAGCTATATTATGACCTGCCCACTGCCACTTCAGCTTTACCTACTAATTCTGTAAGGTACTCCTTTAGAAAATTAATCATTATTGTGATTTTTGGTGTTACAAAGTAACAAACATCCATTTAAACTTTCCAATATGTAACACTAGCTGCTGCCCACGCCTTCGCCCGTGTTTTATCGGGATAAAAAATAGCCTATATGTTATTCCAGGTCCCAAACTATACCCATAACAAATTTCAGCCTAATCGGTTCAGTAGTTTTTGCGTGAAAGAGTAACAAATATCCATACATCCATCCATAAAAACTTTAATATTTATAATATTAGTAGGAAGTAGGACTAGTTTTTACACACTCTTTAGCATATTTTGCTTACTTATCTGTTTTCTTTTACAGGTTATACTATGCCCATCAAACCCTGCGCATCGTCACTTTGGCTGTAGTTTTAGGCATTTCGTATTTAGTTTTCAAGCCTGTGTTAGCATTATTTTAAATCTAGCTGCTGCCCGCCCGCGTTTCATCAGGATAAAAAATAGCCTATATGTTATTCCAGGTCCCAAACTAAACCCATACCAAATTTCAGCCCAATCAATTCTGTAGTTTTTGCGTGAAAGAGGAACAAATATCCATACATCCTTCCTCACAAACTTTCACTTTTATAATATTAGTAAGACTTCGTTAAGGTCTAACTATCGTCAATCTTCTTGTCCTCTGGCGAACCATTCGACAAAGATGCGCAGAACGTAATTTTTTATAATCCCAATTGATGATTATTCACCGAATTTTGTTTCAAACAATGAATGAACGAGACAGAACTATATGAAGCTGTACCTATCTCATTCGCCTGCTGCATTGTCGGCAGCATATGAATTATGTGCGTGAGTGTAGAGTACGCGCAAATCCTTATGAGCTCTGTGAAGTTGGCTTCAACGGCTGCGCATTGAACCGTAAATAAGGCTTTGAGGGGAAAGAACGGGGCGAGAGGGGATCTGTATGTCCAACCAGGGTTGCCAGCAAGAATTCTGGCGTATTTTTATAATGTCTAGCTTATTTTGTTCTGCATAAATTTATTTTCCAATACTGTCGAATGAATGCTTTTGAGTACAATGACGCAGCAAAGTCTTTGACGCTTGTCCAGTGTTCGTGTCGTTGATTTGATAGTTTGTTCTTGCGATTTTGTGTTGTATTCCCTGTTAATAGCTGTTTCTCTTAAACGTTAAATTTGCGAGGCATTCGCATGCGGTTTAACGTCAAACATGGAAAATGGTGTTCGATGTCATGAGTTTCATGACAAAAGAAGACAGTGAAGGTCTTAATTTAACCTCAAAATGGTACTTCAGCGGACTGCAGCTGCAACAGGTGTGTCTATTAGCACCATAAAAAGGATTTCTAGCCGAAGCCCGGGTGGGTCGCTAGTTGATAAATATCACTTTTCTATTTGATTGTACTGGCGTAGTTTTGCTTCCGTGCCTAAGTTCACAGAGCTCATTAAGTTTTGCGATCACTCTACCTGCGCAAGCTTCCTATTCTCGCAGCCCGTCATCGGACAAGATTTTTGGCGGCAACTATACCTTCAACTTCTTTTTTTAATGGCAATTGCTTTTCGCTACAACTCTGTCAGTAGGCGCAGCTCTACCATGTCTTTAACTTATTTCTAAAAATGACATAAGAATACCTCGTGTACGTAATGGACTTAAGTTATAGACCAGGAGAGCGTTGTAAAATTATTACATAGTACCAAACATGAAGTAAGGTTATTTAGATATTTTAATTATTTTTTAATGGTGATTTATATTTTAAAAATTATGTGCCACTATGTTAGCCATATTAGAAAAATGGTGAATTGTTTGTGCAATATCGACGACCTATAAAAATATTGGAAAATATGTAAATATTCAGGTAGTTTATTATAAAATCTAAGTATTGGAAAAAAGATTTAAATTTTGATAAAAATTATTGAGATTATAAATATATTTTTCATACGTTTGTGGTTTCATTTCTATTGTAGTACAATACACGTACAATGAATGTAGGTATTATTGCTATTACGAATATACATATATGTATGTATATGTATATACAGGGTGTCCCGAAACTCAACGTCAAGCTGAAAACAGAGAACAGGTGGGTTAATGGCGACTATAAAATCATGGGTCTGTCTTCAATGGTTTCCGAGTTATAGGATTTCAACATTTTGTGATTTTTATTTGTGTATTACAAAGTCAAATAACACATTAATTAATATCAACAGATGAATATGTACCGTTGTAACTGTTTGATTTTAGGTCTTACTAGCTGACCCGTGCCCACTTCGTTGGGCGGTAAATATTTTTAGTAGTCTATAAAACTCGCAAATAACGTGGTTTAAACGACGCGTGTTTAAACAAATTCAATAGGTAAAAGAATTTTCAAAATTGGCTCAGTAGATTCAGAGATTACCCCCTACAACCACACACACCTTACTTATTTTTATTAGTGTAGCATAGTATAGATTTAAAGCCACGTTTTATTTGAATACTTTCAGTAGTTTCGGCGCTACGCGCAGCCAAAAAATTTTACTTCCATCCCCTCTCCCAAGGGAACCCTATTGAAATCTCGGATAAAAAGTATCCTATGTCCTACATCATAGTATGATCTCAAATCCTGCTAAGTTTCATTTGAATACCTTCAGTAGTTCCGGCGCTATGCGCAGCCAACATATTTTACTTTCATCCCCTCTCCCAAGGGAACCCTATTGAAATCCGGGATAAAAAGTATTATTTATCCTTTCTCATAGTATGAACTCAAAACGTGCCAAGTTTCATTTGAATACATTTAGTAGCTTCGGCGCTACGCGCAGCCAAAAAATTTTACTTTCATCCCCACTCCCAAGGGAACCCTATTGAAATCTCCAATAAAAGTATCCTATGTCCTACATCATAGTATGATGTCAAATCCTGCCAAGTTTCATTTGAATACATTCAGTAGTTCCGGCGCTATGCGCAGCCAACAAATTTAACTTTCATCCCCTCTCCCAAGGGAACCCTATTGAAATCTGAGATAAAAAGTATCATATGTCCTACATGATAGTATGGTCTCAAATCCTGCCAAGTTTCATTTCAATACGTTCAGTAGTTTCGGAGCTATGCGCGGCCAAGATACAGACAGACATGATGGAAAAAAATTACATTTTTGGCATCAGTATCGATATAGAGTGCCTCCAGAAAATCATTATTTTTTTATTATTCAAAGACGAAAATCGTAACGTATATAATATTTTTAAATCTAGGATAACTGCGCCAACTTTTAACAGAACTTGCCGGCCTTTCATGGTGGACGTTTTTTTTCAGTATGACGAGCCAAAGTTAACCGATTGAAAATCATTGATGCAATTTAAAATTATGTACTTCAATAAATTAATGTTTTTCAGTAAAAAGCCTATAACTCGGAAACCATTGAATATAGACTCATGATTTTGTGGTTTTTCTGGGTCGTCATAAACCCAACTGTCCTCTGTTTTCGGCTTGGCGTTGAGTTTCAGGACAACCTGTACATACATATATATCTTTAAAATAAAAACTTTTTAAGAATTTATACTTTTTCTACTTAAAATACCTAAATCCACAAAATATCCATACATTTATAAATAACTTGAGCGTTATATTGTAACCAGGGAAGCAATAACAAAACAAACAATACAATAAGCATTATATATTTATTTACAAAATATATCATCACAATAATATACAGAATAACTACTATACTTATAACAAATATATTAAATTTGTATAAACAATCACAATAAGGTCTCGGCTATCCGTTCAGCTGTCTCTTTCGCGCATTTTAATATGCCATTTACAAAACGGAGAACGTATAAGGTTAAATTAAAAAAAAAAATACTTAACCTCTTATTCATAATGGTCCACTAACTTAAAATAGTTGCTAAGCAAGCGTTTCTCACTCCAACTTATGTATGTCAATAGAAGAAGACAGAGCCAGAAATAAAAATAATGCTGGACAATCCACATAGCATCATCTAGCCCCAAGCTAAGCAGAGCTTGTGTTATGGGTACTAGATATATATTTATAGATAAGTATATCTAGTACCCATACAAGTTTATATTATACTAGCTGCTGCCCACGCTTTCGCCCGCGTTTTATCGGGATAGTAAATAGCCTCTATGTTATTCCAGGTCCCAAACTATACCCATACCAAATTTCAGCGTAATCGGTTCAGTAGGTTTTGCGTGAAACAGTAACAAATATCCACACATTCATCCATACAAACTGTGACATTTGTAATATTAGTAGGATTATAGTTATCAGACTATTATGAATAAGAGGATAGAGATTTTCAGAAATAGCAAAAATGTATTTGCAAATCACATAAATAAATCAAACTATCAAGTATTTATACAATATTATATCTTAATAGTAATTCCAAAACCAATAAATACATTCTTAAGAGATTAAAACTATTCAAAATATATATTAAAAATTTGGCCGCTATTCTGACATCGCAAGAAATTCAAAGCCAATAACAAATACATATAGAACGCCTCCACAAAAATTAAAAAAAAATTACATCAAAATTTGCTAAATTTCTGACTAAATAAAATGATAAAAATCACAACAAACGAATTGAGTTTGTTCTGTGAATTCAAAATAAATTTAACTACTTAAACAAATAGGGGTTTGAAGATTTTATATAGGGGATAAAGATATGAATTAATTTTTGTGAACTATGTGTTACATTACATTAATATTGGTCTTATGTCAAATATAGTAGGTATCGCTAGTTTGCCGGTTAGGCTTACAACATAATGTATTGTGTGTGGGTTGACCGTAACATCGGCAATCATTTTTTTTAGCAGCGATATTGTAATAAACTTTGAATATTCCAAAAAACTTTGAAAAAACGAGCTTTTATATCATCTAGGACCAAAGTGTCTGGGAAGACAAATCCAACAAACCCAAACTCGACGGGGTTAAGTCGTTTCGTTTAGGAGTTCCTATAGCCACCTTCGGTTTACATGACATTGCATTGCCACTGAACTTACATAAGTATGTCAAATTTCAGCTCAATCGGTTGACGATAACAAGGAGTGCTCAATTCAATCTTTAAAAAAAAAAATTACACTAGATGGCGCTGCACAAAAGTAAAGTGTCAATGTCAAGTATCATAAATTAAGCATTGAAATAATTTCCTGCTTCCACCACCGTTTCTGTCAGATTTTTGACACTAGAATTTCATACAGCGCCATCTATCTTAGTCTATGACAACCACATTTGTTTTTAAAGGCAAAATTGAAAAACCTTATTGGTATAAAATTCAGTTGTAAGATTTTTCCCACACAAACTAACAGGTCAAGTAGAATAAAAGCTTGTAAAAAAACACAATAAAAAAAGGTCGCCAATGATAGTGCCGAAATCTTCGAACCCCTTTCTTGATTCATAAACAAGAGATCAGCAAATTTTACTACCTAATAAAAATAAAGTATTTGTTACATATTGAAATGAAAAACTATTCATTATGGATGTAGGCGGGTTAACAACGAACCTTATTTGTGCTCGAAGAAAACCAACGTTTCATCCCTCAAAGAGGGACTTCTTAACGCGCTTACATCTGTAATCCGGACAAGCAGACGCACTGGTAAATACCAGCCATACCTAGAGGGCTATTCTGGCAATATATCTACTCGATAAATATGGCAAGAACTTTAAAAATATCGAGTGACAAGCGTATTCTCAAAATCTGCAATTCGATATTTATCGCGGTTTTACTTTGATGAGTTGCGAGATAAGTCGCACGAGAATGCAGTTTTTGGCTGTACTCTATATTTATCACATGATATTTTTATCCCGTGATAATTAGTATCACTCGATAAAGTATCACGTGATACGCAGAATTGCCCCCCTAGTCGACATACCACAGTGCCGAACCAAACGTTTTCGCTCTACTTTCAGGAAGTTCGTTCCACTCTTTACCGGTGTAAAGAGTTGAACGAACTTCCTGCGTCCGTTTTTCCGGTACAATCTAGGAGTCTTCAAATCTCGAGTGAATAAGTTCCTTCTGGGAAAGCGTGCTCCATCTTAGGCCACATCTTTACTTTCCCGAGTGAGATGGTAGTCAAACGCTTTGCTATTAGCAATAAAAAAAACTTCCGACTATGAGTTTAAAAAACAGGGTTGTCAAGTTGAAATAAAAACAATAAAATCAGCGATAAAGTATAAAATAGTTAGGAAAATCTCAGTGAATGATAAACAGGAAATATTCTATAATCTAAAATTGGCTACTACATCATACACAAATAATCATTAGAATTCGTAGAGTACCAACTGACCTCCCGTGAGACTCTACGAATTTTAAAGAAAATTTTAAAAACTTACATTTTTCGTCTTTTATTACTTTGAACTAAGGCGATATACAGACAGAGCAACTATTGTGTCAAAAGGCAACTGTACACCGATTTATAATCCAAGATATTTTATGTCAGAAAAGACATTTATGAATGAAAACTTTACAAAAACTGATAACAATAAAATAAAACAATAAGTTAACACCAAAGTTATCACTCAAAATTGAAACATAAACTGCAACTCACATGTGTAGCAAAAAAAATGTTAAAATTTGATTTCGTAAAGGAACGAGAGATTTAGAATATTTAACGACATGGTATCATCGAAGCAAAGTACAGAAGCTCGAAACAATGTTTGGCTTTTAAGCTCAACGAAAGCTTTCAAAACCAAAAATTGTTTCGAGCTTCTGTACTTTGCTTCGATGATACCATGTCGTTAAATATTTTCCAACAATATCCCATAGGTTTTGTAACTTCTTTGTATACAAAAATATCCAGGTTTTATAATCAGAGTATAGCTGTTAACATAGTATAAAATTCTTATAAGTATAAAATTCTTATATAATAGTGCATATAAGTTTATTCGAAATATATTAAAACGTTGTCAGTTTCTTCAACTTTAAGTTGCTCTGTCTGCAAAGCGCCGAATACTTTCCCGGTGTTTTCTTAATGTCAAAAGAATAGTTCCACCAAACTAAAAAGATGGCGCTTTTAGTTAGAAATTAATGGCATAGACACTGCACAGGTTGTTATGACAATCTACCACAACCATATTGTTCTGCGAAAGCCCTGCCTATCTATTGAGGGCTTGGGTAATATACATAGGTTTAGGCACAAAACGCCTCACTGTTTTAGCTTTTTAAGGCGGTTGTATGAAACTCAAACTAGCGTTGGTGCCTTTTCTTTCTTATGATGACGTTAATCAAATTAATTTTCAAATATCCACTGTACAGTTTATGATACCTATCATAAGCTTTTTTTAATGCCCATAAAATAGTTTTCTTTTATTTCCTTTATGCAGAATAGCGAAGTTGCTGTTGGTGGCCACCGAAATCTGTTTTCGCTGCTCCGTCTAAATTATACAAAACTAAACTATTTCAGAAGGATTTAAAAAGAGCTTAAGATAGGTATCGCAAACTGTACATTGGATATTTGAAAATACTTATGCTTAACGTAATTATAATTTACTAGCTGCTGTCCGCACCTTCGCCCGCACTTTATCGGGATAAAAAATAACCTATATGTTATTCCAGGTCCCAAACTATGCCCATACCAAATTCAGCCTAATCGGTTGAGTTATTTTTGCGTGAAAGAGGAACAAATATCAATGCATCCATACAAGTTTAATAATTGGTAAGTACTAAACCAAATAGACGGCAACAGTTGCTCTGTTTGCGCAGCGCCATAGGGAGTGTCTAAACTCAGCGATGTCAACCGAGGGTACGCGTCGCTGGCTCATCAATCCTACACCTGTCTTAACCACCTCATCCTGTCTAAATTTCAAGTCAATTGTCAGCAGAGGAAGATGCAAATGACTGTTCCTAAGCGACACGAATGGTTACCTTCAGAGCTATGTAGATCTGATTCGACTGTCTTTAGAGCGCCGCCGATTCTGCGTCCGCATCTATATCCGCCTTTGCATCCGCATCCGCATTTGCATTCGCACCTCCATCCGCATCTTCCCCTCCCACCTCAATGCTGATGATGCACGGTCAGCAACGCGGGCAGCAGCGCCCCCGCGGTCAGCAGAGCCAGCTCGCACGTCTGCAGGCCGGCCAGCCCGCGCGCGTCCGCCGTGGGCAGCAGGGAGTGCGTGTTGGAATGCGCACGGGATGTCAGCTCGGGAAGCACGTGGACAGTTGCCACGAAGAGGAAAGTACCCGCTGAGAATAGCATGGCTATGCCTGGGGACAAGCGTTTATAAAATTACTAGCTGTTTCCTGCGGTTGGTGGTTGCCCGTAAATCTCGCATGAGAATTTGATGTTTGACCAGGGCTAAAAGTAGCCCATGTTACTCTCCATCCTTTCAACTAACTCTATGCCAATAATCAAGTGGATTAGTTGCTTAGTTAGGGCGTGAAAGAAGGACAAACAAACAAACACACTTTCGCGTTTATAATATTAGTTAGGATTATTGTATATATTATATTATTCGATCCCGTTTTCACCGTTCGGGTACGGAACCCTAAAAAGCATAGTAAAAACACAGTGAAATTAGAACACATTTATAGTAACATGGCTGTAGGGCTAAAGGCGACATTCAATTCAATTCATTTAATTCAGCTTCACAACAAGAACAAAACAACAATGTAGGTACATGTGACAGCCATTACACATTGTTTCTGCTAAAAATTGCGTGTACGCTTTAAGGGGCTTCCCTGACCCAAATCAGCGCCGCCACCTATTTTATGGTATTATTACGTTAAACAAAGGAATTTTCAAAAATCCCTTGGCCCGATTGGTGTAACTAGATAGATAGAGGCATTAAAGAAAAACGTATGATAGTTTATAGTTCTATTATATAGCTCTATTATAGTTTTATTTTGTATAGTTTAGTAAGAGATGCTAAAACCGAGTTAGGGTGGCAAAAAAGTGCAATTTCGTAAGAATTAATTGTATGTATATACAAGCAAAATAACTGAATTATGAACATCAGACGCTCGCCGCTCTATCCAGCACACATCTCCACACAGTTTCTGTGGAGAACCCTACCTGAAAAATGTTTCTTCGCGTCTCCGCTTTGGTGGAGTCTGGGCCTTAAGTTCCAATTCCAACATACCGAAGGTGTATCTATCTTATCTACTTATGGATAATTTCAACACTTCCATCGTAGGCGCCGTGGCTTAGTTGGTTAAAGCGCCTGTCTAGTAAACAGGAGATCACGAGTTCGAATCTCGTCGGGGCCTTGTGGAGTCATAGCGACTTTTTGCATTTTTTACTTGCTAATAATTTAAATATATATAATAATTAAAATTTCTTGATTAAATACATTTCTTGGTTTGGTGTAAAATAAATTATTATTATTTTTACAAAATAACTTTCTCAAGGACAGATCTTATGGACAGTAGATAGTTTCCCAGGCTATTTGTATCCCGAAAAAGACAAAGGAGCAGAAGCTGGTTTTTAAAAATTAAGTAAGTTTATCAGTCATAGAAAATACCCAGAACACCCCAGACAAATATTTGCAGAACGTACATCCATTTGTCTCAAGGCGGGAATCGAACCCGTAACCTCCAGCCGCGCAGACGGACCTTCGCCTGCCATGCCACGTTTATTACCTGTAGCGTTAAAATCGCTGAGTGTCTGCTTGCTCTGGTCTCCGATACCGAAGTAAGTCAACAGGGCGAGCAACGGCGCGGCGCAAGAGAATATCAAGAGGTGTTTGCGAATTCGATTCCTGAAACAAATAAAGACTTATACGTAACAAGTGATTAAGGGTCTATACGAAGCCGTGTAGAAGAAGTGTGAGAAGGATGGGCATAGGATTTCGCGTTCATAGGAACGGGACGGGAAATAAGGGGAGAGGAAGACCGAAGAAAATGGATGAATTGTGTGAAAGAGGACATGTTTAAGAAAGTTGTAAGTACAGAGATGACGGCTGATAGAGGAGAGTGGAAGAAAAATACATGTTGTGCCGACCACACCTAGTGTGGGATAAGGACAGGAAGAAGAAGGAGCGGGACGGAGCAAAGCGACGTAAGCGCATAAATCATGTATTTGTTTTTAAACGGTAAAAATAATAGTAATTTCAAAAATCTAACAATCATCGTCTGCTTTATATTCTGTTTGTTTACTGTACAAAGTATCAAGGCTTATTTTAAAGTATTTATTGAATAGCGACGAAATGTTGTACATTTCAGAGCGAACTTTCTTTCTTTTTGTAAACGTAAACTGCATTCTTATTAATAAACGAGCAACACATCAAAGAAAAACCCTCTATAAATATAGAATTTGAGAATAAGAACAGATTTTGAGAATACGCTTGTTTATCACTCGATATTTTAACAGTTCTTGCCACATCTATTTATCGAGTGATGAGAGGGCAATTCTGGCAATATACATATCTAAGAAAAATATCGAGTGATTTCTTCAAACAAGCGTATTATCAAAATTCGCAATTCGATATTTATCGAGTGTTTCATTGAAGAGTTGCTCGATACGTCGCACGAGAATGCATTTTTTGGCGGTACTCAATATTTATCACATGATATTTTTATCCCGTGATGATTATAACTCGATAAAGTATCACGTGATACGCAGAATTGACCCCCAGAGAGGCAACAACACTATCATTCTACATCCGCTCCACATCTCATTATGCAGTGTATTCCAGCCCTCCCAGCAGTGGGGGCTCCCTGCTGGAAGGCCACAGGTCACCTACCTATCCAATCCCGCGTGCAGCAGGAATGTCACCAGTCCGAATGCTGCGGGCGCCTTGTGCAGCATTATAGCCACAAATACTATCAGCTCAACGTCAGCGTGCGACGTAGTGGCCGCCGCGCCGAGGGCTATGCCATCAGCTGGAAACAACAATCACAAGATTTTAATATTGCTTTTATATCATCTAGGACAAAGTACTTGGGAAGACAAATCCAGCGAAGCCAAACTCGACGTGGTTAAGTAGATGAGACGTTTCGTTTAGGGAGTGCCTATCACCGGGGCCACCTTCGGTTTCCATCATCAGACCAGCTCGATGGTACCATGACATTGCATTGTCACCGAACTTACATAAGTATGCCAGAGCTCAATCGGTTGAGGATAACTCATCTAAACTAAAATTGAGTTGCAAGAATCCACCCGAACAAACATACATCATCATCATCATTATCATATCAGTCCATACACGTCCACTGCTGGACATACATTGCAAGATAAATATAGCTTGAAAAAGGGAACTGGGTAGGTTGATTCACCATGTATATGTTTGGTGTTATATAATCTGCGACGATGTATAATATAAACACTGCTTATCATCGTTCTATGAGCAGTTTTATAATCTGTTGCCAATTTACGCTTATCAACACATAGGCTTGAGTGCACTCATGATAAGCATTCTACTAAAACTGTTACAGTCACCTCCAAAATACGGTGAACAGATGACCAATCTAAAAAACCGTGTACAGAAACCGCTAAACAACATCATTCATAAAAACGCTAAGCCCGCAAGACAATAGAAATCTAAATGAAAGCAAACAGAAATCGAAATGAAAGCAGATTGCAACCGTGAAAATTACTAAGACACCCACACTTCTGTTATTTTTATATTTTACTAGCTGTGACGGTGGTTTCGCCTTTTTGCGCTGAACCTTATTTTTTTAGTTATTTTCCTATTCAGGAAGAAGACAAATCTAACAAATCAAAGATCATTAAAATCGGTTCAGCCGTTCTTGAGTTATAAAGTGGTGTCCGTTCCGCACTGTCAGTAGTATGTAAGAAATTCAATGTTCTGTTTAGCTTTATAGAAATATTGACATGTATCTAAATTGCATTAAATTTATATTTAGATAGGCAAAATAAACATGTATTAGACACATAAGTCATATTATAAATGTGCTAGTGGTTTCTTTTTCACGTCTTCCACTAGTGGACAAAAAATTGAAGTGAAGAGAATATCAATAACACCTTATTTCTTATTTGATAATAATAACTATGTTTATAGTATACAATTTGACTTGTCTAAGTGCTTATTTTGTAAGCCTAAAGAAATAATAATAATAATAATAACAAAGTTATTGATTCTGATTCTGTAACTACAGGACTTTGTTTTATCTTTCGATAGATATATATTTTCTTTAGTGTTGTATGACTGATATAATAATTCAACGCGATTTGATTTGATTGATTTGAATCGAATTTAGTTCGTAACTATTTTTGGTGCTCTTAGTTTAGATTTTTTTACTGGACAAATTCCATAGACAAGGAATTTTTCATGTTCAATTACGAAATGAAGGTTTTTTAAAAAAATCATGTACCCAAATCTCAAACGGTTCAGCGTTTTCTGTTATTTTGCGGGTTAAGCGGCTTTAGGAATGGTGTAGTTTAGCCGTTTCTGTTGCTTTGTACGTACACGACGTTTTGGAATCATCATCAGTTCAAGTCTTTTTGGAGGTGCCTGTACATTACATGCAAACTGCAGTTTAAAATTAGTTATTGCAATATACGAAGCGAAATACCTACATAATGCAGTGAGCAATAGCTTACAATAACAAGCGATTATGGACATTCGAAATTGGTTTTCGGATAAACTGCGAATTGTATTTTAGCGATTTAAAATATGAGAAATTCGATACTCAAATAGTATGAAAAAGACGGGAATTGAACCAGCAACGTTTTGCGTCTCAAGCAGATTTACGAACAAGTCTGAGCTCGCAGCTTCCGTCACGAGATACAGCCATCTATTAAAAGCTACAAATATTAAGACTCCAAAAGCCTGTGTACACATAAAACCACAAAAACTACATACGAAAACATACCTTAATCATCATCATCATCATCATATCAGCTCATACACGTCCACAGCTGGACATAGGCCCCCATATGCCCGGCCCACCACAAATAGCGGTTCTGAGCCGCCTCCATCCATCGACTGCCTGCGACCGCTACAATGTCGTCGATCCATCGAGTGGGAGGTCTTCCAACACTCAGTTTCGCATTGCATCGCAGTCGCCACTCGAGAAACTTTACTCCCCAACGGTTATCAGTTCTACGAGTTATATTGCCTACCCATCGCCACTTCAGTCTGCTAATTCTGAGAGCTATATCGGTAAATTTGGTTCTTCTACGGATTTCTGTATTCCGTGTTTTATATGAATGTATGTGTATTAAGCCGCGGCCGTGGGACCGTGGGGCCGCGGCGTACGAATAACGACCCCTCCAACTCAACCCGTGGATGTCGTAAAAGCCGACTAAGGGAACCTACCAGAGGAAGGGCAGCAGCTTCCTTCTGAGTATTTTTTAAACACCAACACTGCGATCACCAATCCGCCTGCCAAGCGTGGTGATTATGGCAAATCCCCCCCCTACATGGGAGACCATCCACTCGATGGACCAACGACATCGTAGCGGTAGCAGGGAGTCGATGGATGGAGGCGGCTCAGGACCGCTATTTGTGGCGTCGTACGGGGGAGGCCTATGTCCAGCAGTGGACGTGTATGGGCTGATGATGATGTGTATTAATATTATTTGTTATAGTTTGTATTAGTATTATTTTCGTATTTAGCACCTTCGACTCAATAACATCTTATTTCTCAATCAATAATAATTACTATATATATTAATACTGTATATAGTATACAATTTGACTTGTCTTAGTGCTCATTTTGTAAGCCTAACGAAATAATGTTATTGAATCTGAAACCTGCACCGCCGCGCCTTCGCATCTTTTGATTTTCTCTAAAGCATTGGTTGCCTGGAAGAAATCACTTTAAGCGATAAGGACGCCGTTACGATACGTTATTCTGAATAAAGAATTATTTATCTATATATATGTTCAGCAGTGGACAAAATTTTTGGTCTGTACCTGCCGCATGCACCACTAGTCCGACGGTGGCGGTGACATTCTTCTCCACGGGGTTGGTGGGGTCATTGTACTTTGAAGACACCTGGTCTACTAGTAGCATGAAGACAAAACCTGCAACAGATACAAGAATAAATTAAATAATTAGATGCTAAATAACACTACAAGCCGTGGGGCCGCGGCGTACGAATATCGACTCCTCCAACTCAACCCGTGGATGTCGTAAGAGCCAACTAAGGGAACCTACCAGAGGAAGGTCAGCAGCTTCCTTCTGAATATTTTTAAACCCCAACACTGCGAACACCAATCCGCCTGCCAAGCATGTTGATTATGGCAAATCCCCCCCTACATGGGAGACCATCCACTCGATGGACCGACGACATCGTAGCGGTCGCAGGGAGTCGATGGATGGAGGCGGCTCAGGGGACCGCTATTTGTGGCGTCGTACGGGGGAGGCCTATGTCCAGCAGTGGACGTGTATGGGCTGATATGATATGATATACTACTACATACTAGTATAAAACAAAGTCACTTCCCGCTGTCTGTCTGTCCATATGCATGCTTAGATCTTTAAAACTACGCAACGGATTTTGATGATTAATAGATAGAGTGATTCAAGAGGAAGGTTTATATGTATAATTTAGTATCAGCATTACACCCATGCGAAGCCAGGATGGGTCGCTAGTTGGACATATACATACATGACATGGCTGGCAGTAAAAAGCATACAAAACTCTTAGCCCAATGCCCAAATAGTGATATCAAGAAAATGAGAAATTAAAAAAAAATCTTACCAAGAACAAGAGATATTCCTATAACAGAATGTAGATCATCATCATGGCCCGGTGGCTCCGCAGTGAAGTCCTTAGTACTCGGGGTCGCAGCAGGCCGTTCACTGAATAACGCTCTCACACCTTCAGGGATGATCACGGCCAGGGCAGTCCCCACCAGGAGCCCTGCTCCAAAAACTGTCACCTTCTTCAGTTTGTCCTGAAGAGTAAATAATAAATAAATGAATAATGCTGAATAATTCACATAGCATCATTAGCCCTAAGCTTAGCAGAGCCTGTGTTTTGGGTACTAGATATCTGATATTAATATACTTATACACTATATTGTTGTGTTTTGGGTACTAGATATCTGATATTAATATACTTATACACTATATTGAAAATTCATTCCGTTTTCCTCTTTGATTTATTCTTTAAAGTAGTTTAATATTAATTTGAAATTTCTACCTTTTTTGTGGTTTATGAGAAATAAATAATTTTCATAATATTCATATTCAATATCAAACAAACACACTTTCGCATTTATAATATTACTTAGGAAGTTAGGATGGGTGATCACTGTAGGAAGCTCGCGGATGATAGCCCGGGTAAACTGGAGTAGTCTTCCAACTGTGGTCTTTGATGGGACTCCCGTGGGGCAAAGCTAAACGCTAAAAAATTTAGGTATCCTGATTGACAGGAATATGTAGTGGGGACCGCAGCTCTCTGAAATCAGCCGTAGGATGTTTGCCTCAGCTGGTTCCCTTCGAAGACTACGGAACTTTCTCACTATCGCCACTAAGATTTCTCTTGCACAATCTCTTCTCCTTCCATTACTTGATTACGCTGATTCTTCCTTTCTTGATCTTACTGAGCAACAACTTGACAAACTTGAGCGCCTGCAGAATGTCGGGATAAGGTTTATATTTGGCTTGCGCAAATATGACCATGTCTCGGAATTTCGTAGGAAGCTCAAGTGGTTACCTATACGGCTTCGCCGTAATAGTCACATTCTATCTCTTCTCTATAATATCTTATTTCTCTCTTCTGCACCCTCTTATCTCAAGGAACGTTTCACTTTTCTTGATCAATCTCACACTCTTTCTCTGCGCTCTTCAGAAACTCTTATGCTCCAAGTCCCTGTCCACTCTACTTGCTTCTATGACAACTCATTCACTGCCCGTGCTGTACAGCTCTGGAATACATTGCCAGTCTCAGTAAGGCATGCAAAGTCACTACCATTATTCAAGGGCATGGTAAAGGAACACTATTTGTCCTGCTGTCACTGACCATACCCTAGTTTCCCATAGTAAAATGTATGCATATATGTATATATATATATATAAGTATGGATGGATAGGTTTATGTATTTAGGTATCCTTGTTATTTATGTAGGTATTCGTATGTAAGATTTGTAAATTATTAGTTTTGTAATTTGTTTCTTATCGCTCGTGAGCGATAAGACCGCCATTGTCACATTTCTTTTTTTTTTGTTCATATTGTTTGTAAACTGTTTTGTTAAGTGTGCAATAAAGTATTTTCTATCTATCTATCTATCTAGGATTGACCGCATCAGATAACATACTAGCAGCTAGAAGCTTGCTGTAACCCATTTTGTCACTGTAAAATGTAGCTAGTATTATGTGTACCAGATGACTGATTTACTTAACTATTACTGAATATAGATATAGAAAATACCCAGACCTGAATAAGGGTATTAGGTCTCAAATAACAATTATGTAGGTATTGATGTTTAGGAAAAATGTAGGTACCAGGTGGTGAATGTCTTTATGATAATTATTTTTCTAATATGTTAACTACGAAAGGTACATAGAAAAAATTTCAAGTTTCGAATTATTTCGTAAACATTGCCAAATGAACTGTCGCGTGGCCAAACAGATGGATGTATGTCGAAGAACATTTTTTTGGAAAATTGGATGAAATGTAACATAAAACTTGCAAGTGAACATACCTCAGACATATTTACGTTCAGCGGGATGCTCCCAGCAACGTAAGAACCCACCAACATCACTAAAACCAGCAAAACTAACACCCATGTTCCATCCATTTTGTCGCACGGATTTTAAACAAAAATCGCAAAATGTGACACGCACTATACCGTTTAAAAAGTAGATCAGTTCTGAATTGTTTGCTAGAATTTGTATTTCATGATTTACTTAAGGATAAATAGGTACATAATGTAAATAAAATTTAATCAATAAAAATGTATGTATTCCAACAATCTACCACGAATCGTATGGACAGAATTGACAGGTGGTCAAGACGACGGACTGTCAGTGTCTGCTATTCTAATTTCTGTGATGTCAAAACTTTAACTTCAAATTCTTTTTTTATGGCGCCGTTTACTTTTCGCTACGACGACGACGACTCTACCAGTGTCAGTGTGTCGCTGATAAACTTCGGAAACAGAAAATAGTGCGTGCCATGTTGCCACTAACAAAGAATTCAAACAAGTACCCAATACCAAGGAATTTTTATACTATTGCCCACAACAGAATAGTAAGTACATTGTACACCTAGGCGAGAACGTGCCCAATTCCTATCGAGTGTGTCACTTAAAACACACGAGGCAGGAATCGCACTTTCTGCCGAGTGATACATAGTGCTTTATACTACACCTTTGAGGAAAATAAAAAGCAGAATAAATATTTTATTTCTGGCGGTGTCATAAAACTTTCACTATCACTCGACGACATTGAATGTCGTCGAGTGATAGTGAAATGGGCAATTTTATTAATTCTACAGAATTTCTGTAGAATTAATAAAATTGCCTACACCAAATTCAAAATTAGAAGAACTTCCCGCGCCAGCCTTTATCACTTGGGTTCTTTTTTCAAAATATTGTTCGGAAATCGGAAGAGGCAAGCGGACTTGGAGTAAAAAATGTTTGTCGTAAACCTATTATGAAAATAACCATAGCTACCGGCCGATCTTTTAGGAAACGAAAAAAAAATAACACGTTAGAAATGGATTTCCATACAGTTTTCCCTCCCGCTAAAACGCGTGAGAATTGAAATTCCATAGATTTTTTCCTCCCGGATTCCTATACGCCTGCAATGACTTACTTTCTATCTTATATTTGCAAAAGGAATAGGCAACTTTCCGAGCAGGTGTAGTATAAAATAAATAATACGAACCCTTTATTTTTTTTTAACTAGCTCAGATCATCTAGAACCCTCGATGTTACCTTATTATTTCATAGTCACCAAACTTATCTAGGAAGCATCAAGCTTTTTACGTGATATGGACCAATGTTATGGTTATGGTGGATTATTTCGTGTTGGCGCGTGACGGATTTCAATGAATAAATCGAAGAATTTATCAATAGTAACATTTAAATACACTGCCACCTAGTGAAATCGGATTGAACTGTTTATTTACGGATAGTAGGTGGGTAGGATAGGTGGTGAAGCGATGCAAACACTGTATCAAAATAGTACCTGAACAAGGTAACAGGTGTCGCTTTAAATACGTCTGTAAAGGTATCCTATTTTGTGTAAGGTTTAGCAACTAACTAATTAAATCTGTATCAATATTATATAGCAGACAATGTTCATAAATCATTATTTGAATTTAAGAGATGCTTCGTAAAGTTATAATTTCTTTAAATATAGTAAGTTTGGTGTACGATTACATCAGTTGAATTGTAAATATGATGATAATTGACTGATTTTGTGATAGTTTAGCAACTAACGAATTAATTAAGTAACAATATATGAAGCAGATAGTATTAATAAACCATTAGTTAAATTTAAGAAAATATTTGTTAAGATATCATTTCTTTATATATCAGATTAGCATATTATAAATTATATTGCTTCATCAGCTGGCTCCTAAATATGACTATATTAACCTCAGGGATATAATATAGCGATTTTGATGAATCACAAGAGTCTTAGAATAAGTTTCAACATAGGTTTACCATTTTATTTGTTTCTAAAAGAGTTAGATTAAAAATATAAATACGACTTGATCGGATTGGCTCTGGTGATTCAACAAACATATATGATATTCAGAGAGGAGGAGCGATATAAAAGGAATATTATGAAAACGAGGGAGCAGTTTGTGTTGTGCAGCTTGGGTGACAAAGTTAAGTAAACCATTGTTATTATACTCCTTTACATTCCGTGTATTTACCTACAAATACATACATAGGCAATATTGCTTGTAATTTAGCTTCCGAGTGGAAACTAAATAATATCTGTACTTATTGTTGAACTGAGGTATGTAATTTGTTCATATTTATATTTTGTCCTTATTTGTTATTATGTGATTTGGCTTCGAAGCTTCAAAGTAATTTTACAAGTACCTTCATTTGTATTTCTTTTTACATAATGTAAATTAATAAAGGTAATTATTACTACTAGGACTATGTTCTATGTTTTTGAGTGATGCTGTGCTTTTATATACAATATAGCCAAGGTACTTAAATGTTTTATAATGTTTCATTATTTCATACATAGGTTACCCCCTTGTAGGAGAACAGTAAGTAGGTACCCTCCGTACCTACTCTTAAATTCTAGGACGGAAGATGTTTGTTCTGTTTAGTTTTCAGAAGCTTCTTGTCATATCCAGCCAGCAAATTAGTGATCAATGATTGACTGATAACTACAGTAGTATTTTCTTCAATGTATTTACGTAGGAATATTAAGAATTATCTCTGATACTTCGCAGTTGTGTAGTATATAGCAATAGGGAACTCTCCAAATTCTAATACGCGCGAGATAAAATTTGTTTGTGGTTTTTATTTTTTCTGCGTTCTCTATGGAATAAAACTAGCGGAAAAGTAAATTGCTCCAAATCGTAAACCATTGAATTCACACAACATCATTATGGTGCATCCAGATTAAGTAACAAAACATTTAAAAATATTTTTATTGAGCACTAGAAGCTGCCCGCGCCTTCGCCCACGTTTTATCGAGATAAAAATAATGTAAATTGTTATGTTTGTTACCTACTCTTTCAAGAAAAAACTACTGAAATTTGGTATGGGTATAGTTTGGGACTTGGAATAACATAAAGAGCTATTTTTTATCCTTATAGCGGACGCTAGGACGCTAGTACATTATAAGTATATAAAAAAGGTATGGTGTTAGAGAATGACATGTTCTTAACCTAAATCTAATAGATTTAGGTAGGTACGTATACTTTTTAAGTTAGGTACCTAATCAGTGCAGTTTGTGACTTGTATTCAACTTATATTCATGTAAGTAAAGTACCTATCAAATAATGTGACTTTAAATAAAGTAAAGTACCAACTTAGTAGGAATAATACATATAAAAGTAAGTAGTTAGTTATTTATTTCGTGTCACAAATCACAAACTAAATTATTACCTACCTACAGAATTTTACTTGTCCCTGATTGGTACCTACCTACCTAGTTCGTAAATTTTCCTACCTATATTCTACTACCTTTATGAGGATATAAATGTTGTTATTGAATAATTGTATACCTAACACGTTTTTATCCTCTTCAACCGTTCCGTTTAATGGAATGTTCTGAAAATATTTTGGAAAACATAAGTGTCATCCATTTATTGTAGGTAGCTAGGTACTGGAATTAATACATAATATTATAAACTTGGAAGTTATTAAATCGCAAAAGTTTAAGAAGTTTCACGGTGGATTTTGTGATAGTTTAGCAACTAACGAATTAATTAAGTAACAATATATGAAGCAGATAGTATTAATAAACCATTAGTTAAATTTAAGAAAATATTTGTTAAGATATCATTTCTTTATATATCAGATTAGCATATTATAAATTATATTGCTTCATCAGCTGGCTCCTAAATATGACTATATTAACCTCAGGGATATAATATAGCGATTTTGATGAATCACAAGAGTCTTAGAATAAGTTTCAACATAGGTTTACCATTTTATTTGTTTCTAAAAGAGTTAGATTAAAAATATAAATACGACTTGATCGGATTGGCTCTGGTGATTCAACAAACATATATGATATTCAGAGAGGAGGAGCGATATAAAAGGAATATTATGAAAACGAGGGAGCAGTTTGTGTTGTGCAGCTTGGGTGACAAAGTTAAGTAAACCATTGTTATTATACTCCTTTACATTCCGTGTATTTACCTACAAATAAATACATAGGCAATATTGCTTGTAATTTAGCTTCCGAGTGGAAACTAAATAATATCTGTACTTATTGTTGAACTGAGGTATGTAATTTGTTCATATTTATATTTTGTCCTTATTTGTTATTATGTGATTTGGCTTCGAAGCTTCAAAGTAATTTTACAAGTACCTTCATTTGTATTTCTTTTTACATAATGTAAATTAATAAAGGTAATTATTACTACTAGGACTATGTTCTATGTTTTTGAGTGATGCTGTGCTTTTATATACAATATAGCCAAGGTACTTAAATGTTTTATAATGTTTCATTATTTCATACATAGGTTACCCCCTTGTAGGAGAACAGTAAGTAGGTACCCTCCGTACCTACTCTTAAATTCTAGGACGGAAGATGTTTGTTCTGTTTAGTTTTCAGAAGCTTCTTGTCATATCCAGCCAGCAAATTAGTGATCAATGATTGACTGATAACTACAGTAGTATTTTCTTCAATGTATTTACGTAGGAATATTAAGAATTATCTCTGATACTTCGCAGTTGTGTAGTATATAGCAATAGGGAACTCTCCAAATTCTAATACGCGCGAGATAAAATTTGTTTGTGGTTTTTATTTTTTCTGCGTTCTCTATGGAATAAAACTAGCGGAAAAGTAAATTGCTCCAAATCGTAAACCATTGAATTCACACAACATCATTATGGTGCATCCAGATTAAGTAACAAAACATTTAAAAATATTTTTATTGAGCACTAGAAGCTGCCCGCGCCTTCGCCCGCGTTTTATCGAGATAAAAATAATGTAAATTGTTATGTTTGTTACCTACTCTTTCAAGAAAAAACTACTGAAATTTGGTATGGGTATAGTTTGGGACTTGGAATAACATAAAGAGCTATTTTTTATCCTTATAGCGGACGCTAGGACGCTAGTACATTATAAGTATATAAAAAAGGTATGGTGTTAGAGAATGACATGTTCTTAACCTAAATCTAATAGATTTAGGTAGGTACGTATACTTTTTAAGTTAGGTACCTAATCAGTGCAGTTTGTGACTTGTATTCAACTTATATTCATGTAAGTAAAGTACCTATCAAATAATGTGACTTTAAATAAAGTAAAGTACCAACTTAGTAGGAATAATACATAAAAAAGTAAGTAGTTAGTTATTTATTTCGTGTCACAAAATCACAAACTAAATTATTACCTACCTACAGAATTTTACTTGTCCCTGATTGGTACCTACCTACCTAGTTCGTAAATTTTCCTACCTATATTCTACTACCTTTATGAGGATATAAATGTTGTTATTCAATAATTGTATACCTAACACGTTTTTATCCTCTTCAACCGTTCCGTTTAATGGAATGTTCTGAAAATATTTTGGAAAACATAAGTGTCATCCATTTATTGTAGGTAGCTAGGTACTGGAATTAATACATAATATTATAAACTTGGAAGTTATTAAATCGCAAAAGTTTAAGAAGTTTCACGGTGGATTTTGTGATAGTTTAGCAACTAACGAATTAATTAAGTAACAATATATGAAGCAGATAGTATTAATAAACCATTAGTTAAATTTAAGAAAATATTTGTTAAGATATCATTTCTTTATATATCAGATTAGCATATTATAAATTATATTGCTTCATCAGCTGGCTCCTAAATATGACTATATTAACCTCAGGGATATAATATAGCGATTTTGATGAATCACAAGAGTCTTAGAATAAGTTTCAACATAGGTTTACCATTTTATTTGTTTCTAAAAGAGTTAGATTAAAAATATAAATACGACTTGATCGGATTGGCTCTGGTGATTCAACAAACATATATGATATTCAGAGAGGAGGAGCGATATAAAAGGAATATTATGAAAACGAGGGAGCAGTTTGTGTTGTGCAGCTTGGGTGACAAAGTTAAGTAAACCATTGTTATTATACTCCTTTACATTCCGTGTATTTACCTACAAATAAATACATAGGCAATATTGCTTGTAATTTAGCTTCCGAGTGGAAACTAAATAATATCTGTACTTATTGTTGAACTGAGGTATGTAATTTGTTCATATTTATATTTTGTCCTTATTTGTTATTATGTGATTTGGCTTCGAAGCTTCAAAGTAATTTTACAAGTACCTTCATTTGTATTTCTTTTTACATAATGTAAATTAATAAAGGTAATTATTACTACTAGGACTATGTTCTATGTTTTTGAGTGATGCTGTGCTTTTATATACAATATAGCCAAGGTACTTAAATGTTTTATAATGTTTCATTATTTCATACATAGGTTACCCCCTTGTAGGAGAACAGTAAGTAGGTACCCTCCGTACCTACTCTTAAATTCTAGGACGGAAGATGTTTGTTCTGTTTAGTTTTCAGAAGCTTCTTGTCATATCCAGCCAGCAAATTAGTGATCAATGATTGACTGATAACTACAGTAGTATTTTCTTCAATGTATTTACGTAGGAATATTAAGAATTATCTCTGATACTTCGCAGTTGTGTAGTATATAGCAATAGGGAACTCTCCAAATTCTAATACGCGCGAGATAAAATTTGTTTGTGGTTTTTATTTTTTCTGCGTTCTCTATGGAATAAAACTAGCGGAAAAGTAAATTGCTCCAAATCGTAAACCATTGAATTCACACAACATCATTATGGTGCATCCAGATTAAGTAACAAAACATTTAAAAATATTTTTATTGAGCACTAGAAGCTGCCCGCGCCTTCGCCCGCGTTTTATCGAGATAAAAATAATGTAAATTGTTATGTTTGTTACCTACTCTTTCAAGAAAAAACTACTGAAATTTGGTATGGGTATAGTTTGGGACTTGGAATAACATAAAGAGCTATTTTTTATCCTTATAGCGGACGCTAGGACGCTAGTACATTATAAGTATATAAAAAAGGTATGGTGTTAGAGAATGACATGTTCTTAACCTAAATCTAATAGATTTAGGTAGGTACGTATACTTTTTAAGTTACGTACCTAATCAGTGCAGTTTGTGACTTGTATTCAACTTATATTCATGTAAGTAAAGTACCTATCAAATAATGTGACTTTAAATAAAGTAAAGTACCAACTTAGTAGGAATAATACATAAAAAAGTAAGTAGTTAGTTATTTATTTCGTGTCACAAAATCACAAACTAAATTATTACCTACCTACAGAATTTTACTTGTCCCTGATTGGTACCTACCTACCTAGTTCGTAAATTTTCCTACCTATATTCGACTACCTTTATGAGGATATAAATGTTGTTATTCAATAATTGTATACCTAACACGTTTTTATCCTCTTCAACCGTTCCGTTTAATGGAATGTTCTGAAAATATTTTGGAAAACATAAGTGTCATCCATTTATTGTAGGTAGCTAGGTACTGGAATTAATACATAATATTATAAACTCGGAAGTTATTAAATCGCAAAAGTTTAAGGAGTTTCACGGTGGTGTTCTCCAAACGATATCTAACTGGACTTTTCTGGACTTCTTTGTTATTGGCAATATGTGTCTGGTTTGCCACTTTTCTGCCATTAGTTTCCCTATCTGGTTAAATGTAAATGAGAGTTCTGATGTAAATAAGTTAAAATTGTAAATATCTTCTTTATCTATCTATATTTATGTTGTTTTTAATTTTATTTTTATCTTTATAATTCAAATAGTTTTTGTGTTCGTAGTAAAAATCTGATTGGTGTTTTTCAAATTTACCGCGCATATTATTGTTCTAATCCCGCCTCCATTCCATGGCTAAGAAATTTCCATGAACTGGACACTGGCAGAAAAGTGGCAAATCAGACACATATTGCCAATAACAAAGAAGTCAAGTCAAGTCATGGAAGAGTATCTAGAGGAATGGAGGCGGAATTATAACAATAATATGCGCGGTAAATTTGAAAAACACCAATGAGATTTTTACTACGAACACAAATAATTATTTGAATTTTTAAAAGAAAAAGAAAATTAAAGACAGCATAAAAGTAGTTATTAAAAACAATATATAGGTAGGTATTAGGTATAGCAATTGGAATATGCAATTGGAATGTGGTTAGACAATATGAGCAAAGCGTACGACAGAGTAACCTATAATATACTAGAGATGAGTCCGGTATTCAATAACTAACTCGGTACCTGTTAGCATGGTCCTAAAATATTTAACGCTATTGTAAAATCCTCATACCGCTAGGGAATAACTGTGCAAAGCGAGCATCGCGCCTAACCGACCGTGAGCCATAACTACCCAACGCTTCAATACCTATACTTACCTAACTATCATCTACGCATAGGTACTAGCGGACCGTTCACCCGTAAAGTTATGTAGCTGCAACAAGTATTTGGTATTTCTAACCAAATCGGTTAGATGGTATTTTTAACCAATTCGGTTAGATGGTATTTCTAACCAAATCGGTTAGAAATATATTGGGTAAGAACAGGTATAGAGTATTGTAACGTTATTGGGTACCAGTTGGTACTAGCGGTATTGAAACAAAATACCCAACTAATAACCGGTAGCCAAAATATCCAATAACTCCCATCCTTATAATATACTTTGCAAAAAAACTATATGGTATCGGCGTGAGAGGAGCAGCTTATGAATGGTTCAATTCATATCTTGAAGGTAGGAAACAATTTGTACAAATATAACATTATATCTAAATACAGGGATAGTTAATTATGTTTGTTCAAAAATTATTGATATCACTAAGTCCATTCCGCAAGGCAGTGTCCTAGGTTGCATTTTATTTTCAATATATATCAATGATCTACCAAAAAATATAGATGATCATCATCATCTTCATCAGCCCATACACGTCTACTGCTGGACATAAGCCTCCCCCGTACGACGCTACAAATAGCGGTCCTGAGCCGCCTCCATCCATCGACTCCCTGCGACCGCTACGATGTCGTCGGTCCATCGAGTGGATGGTCTCCCATGTAGAGGGGGATTTGCCATAAATCACCTCGCTTGGCAGGCGGATTGGTGATCGCAGTGTTGGTGTTTAAAAATACTCAGAAGGAAGCTGCTGCCCTTCCTCTGGTAGGTTCCCTTAGGCGGCTCTTACGACATCCACGGGTTGAGTTGGAGGGGTCGATATTCGTACGCCGCGGCCCTACGGCCAGCCAATATAGCCAATATAGATGATACCCTGTACGAAACGAACTAAAAAAGTCTACTGACTCAAAGACATGTGCATATTATGCCTACGCCCATGCTTGGATGCAGTACGGTATAGTTCTATGGGGAAATAGCACTGACAATAAATAAGTCTTCGTTTTGCAAAAAAGATGTATAAGAATTATATATAATATTGTTTCAATGGTTAGTTGTAGAGTTTATTTCAGGGAGGGAAAGATAATAACTTTCATATGTATTTATATATTAGAATCATGTTTATTTGTAAAAAAGAATAATCACTTATTCGATAGGTACATATTCTCGCCCGCAGAACCTAAGACCACAAAATAAACTATCAATGTACCCTTCAGGTCCCCATGCCATGTGCGTGAAAATCTATAACAACCTTTCAATAGACATTCAAGAAGAAGACAATTTGAACAGATTTAAAAACAAATTAAAGCATTTTTAGCATAAAATGCTTTTATAGCCTAGAAGAATATTTTGAAAAATAGGTGTAAATAATATAAGATCTTTGTTTTCTCTCTGTGATTATCTTTATTTTTCTCTCTGTGATTAATTAAGTTTCTAACACCAGTTATAGTTTTGTTTCTCGTTTTTATAGTAATTCTAGCTAAGTGAACAGATTTAGAATAGATTAATTGTAACTTAATTTAATTAGTAAATAACAAATTAACTATAAATAATTGTATATAGCCTTAGCATTTACATTGGTGTGGCCTTGCAGGGTGCATTATGGACATTTTAATTTAATTTTAAGTCCTACTGTACACATGCATGCAATAAAATATTGAGTATATATATATATATATACATCTATGTACATCTGTATATATATACAGATGTAGAAGAAGAAGAAAGAAGAAGACTTTTTAAAGGAGAGTCAGTACTAACTGGTACTATACTAACACATTGCGGCGAGGAAATTACGACAGTATCCTGACAGATTCCTCGATTACTACGGAATGCCAGTAGCATCATTTGATACTACGTTTGCTGAGTAATAAAAGCCGTCGCCAGAATCCAGATCACAACTACCGGTAGCGCCACGGGCAGAAGATAGTTTTAAATATATCTGAGAGTTTGTGATTTCCTTATTCACTATAAGGATGTTATAACAACTGGTACACTGTGTATTTAGAAAAAGTTATTTAAATATTATATATAAAAAATTTAACTCTATATATTGTCCTAATAAAAAAGTGTAACTAATGAGTTTTGCAAATTTATTATTTTGTGTAAACTTGTTGTTTTGTGGAGTAAATGTTTTATGTAGTAAGTAGGCCTCAAATTATAATTTTAATAAGAGTAAATAAGAATAACCTATCAGAGGAAGGGCAGCAGCTTCCTTCTGAGTATTTTTCAACACCAACACTGCGATCACCAATCCGCCTGCCAAGCGTGGTGATTGTGGATAACCTCTTCTACATGGGAGACCATCCACTCGATGGACCGACGACATCGTGGCGATCGCAGGGAGTCGATGGATGGAGGTGGCTCAGGACCGCTATTTGTGGCGTCGTCGTATGGGGGAGGCCTATGTCCAGCAGTGGACGTGTATGGACCGATATGATGATGATGAAATTAGAATAGGTACCTAGGCATCGGTGTTTCATTGGTGAAATCCAAAATAATAATAATTACACCTAGAATAATAATGGCATCCTGGGTAGGTAAAGAGTATTGTATACTAGTAATAAAAATATCAAAGTTTGTGACTATGGATGTATGGATGATGTTTGTTGCTCTTTCACGCAAAAACTACTGAACTGACCTGAAATTTGGTACGGGTAGTATTATATAAGTTACAACATAAATTTATAATTAAATAGCTGCTGCCCGCGCCTTCACCCGCTTTATTTGGGATAAAATATAGCCTAGGTCTATGTTATTCCAGGTTTTGCGTGAAAAAGGAACAAACATCAATACTCACAAACTTTGTCAATTATAATATTAGTAGAATAACATATGATAGTAAGTGTTTTGGTTCTTACACCGTAAACTTCTACCTATCTTTTTAAATAAATTAATAAATATTACTTGCTTCTGACCGCGGTTATTATGCAGATAAGGAATTTTTCGAAATTATGGAAATGCAAGATAAAAAAAATGTTTCCTTTTAGTAAAACTTTCTATCTTCAATTTCTATTACTTTCCTCCATGTAATGCATGTGTGTGTACTGTCCTCTCATGGCCGTGGGACACCCTGTATTCTTATACAGGTCACCTCCTGGTGTCTAGCACTTGTACGAGGGCTATAGCTCTTACGAGATCACTTTACTTACATCAGCGTTAGACCATTTTAAAAAGTTTTGCCAAACGCTACGTTAACTACTAAACTACGGTATAGAGTCGCTTCGCCCATTTTTTTCATCCATTGATGGGCGGAATCGACATGTATCTAAATCTCATTATATTTAGATAGGCAAAATAAACATAGGTAGGTAGTTGTTTAATTGATATACATACATAAGTGTATAAATGTACTAGTTATTTCTTCTGCACTTCTTCCACAAGTGGACTTATTTTTTTTTTATTATTTAAGTGGAGAGAAAATCAATAACACCTTATTTCATATTATTAATAACTTTATTGACAAAGAAAATAACAATCAAATAATATAAACAAATTAAACTTGTATTTACGATTGAAACAATTGAGCTAACTGCAGACTGATGCTAACAATCTACAAGTAGCTCAACTGATCCATATCAAAACCAGTCCGAAGCGTCCCCAAGACGCTGCTGGCTGCATTGCCTCGCTGTATGGCAATGCTAATGCGCTGCGCATATTTGATAATAATGTCTATTTATAAAGCTGTGTATACATAGTATAATAATTGACTTGTCTACGATTAGTGGTTATTTTGTAAGCCTAAATAAATAAATCTGGGACGGTACTATAAAAATAAAGTGTCGTTTCACCCATTGTGAAACTTTTTAACGATACATGAATTTGGTTTTGCAAAATAATATTTTTGACTAATCTAAGTTCCTAATACATAGTTGACTAATTTAATTGTTTTTCAGAATACCTGGATCCCGCATATTTTGGATTGCACCTAAATAAAAAAGGGTTATACGGTTAGTTATTACAAAGTCTTATAAAATTAGTGAAAATATCTACTACCTAACTTTTAAGCCATTGATTATACACCCTGTCAAAATTTAAACTTTCTACCTATTACGGGCAGGCAGGCCCTTTTAATTTTATCGTTTATTTTATTTATATTTATTGTTATATCTATTCGCTATTCGTGGCGTCGCGTCTTTTGGGGGAGGCCTATGTTCAGCGATGGACCTATACGAGCGGATGATGATGATGATTGTTATATCCGCAAGAGAAATACACATTCAGTGAAAATTTCAACTGTCTACAGTCACTGAAAGACAGACGGATAGACAGCGGAGGCTTAGTAATAGGTTTTCGTTTTAAGCCTTTGGGTATGGAACCCTAAAATTAAGACAATAACGTCTCGATACTATCGTGAAACCGAACTAACGGGCCTTATGTAATTGTGCCGACTATCGGATAGGTCAAACAAACTATGGTAAATACCCCGTTAAATGTAATCTTAGAAAGGATTTTCGTTTGTTTTTTTTTAAATAATCGTTCCAATCTTTATTTTGGAGCTAGGTACTTAACTAAAATAATATATATTCTAAAACCAAAACTTGTAAGTAGCAATGGATTAATAGTTAGGAATGTTACCATTAGTATTACAAATATTTATTTTTTATAACTAAAAACATTTTTTTTAATTGTTTGATTATATACATTATTTAGAAAAAACATATCATATTGATGACAAATCTGCAGCGTGCCCTCTCCGCACGCCGCCAGGTAGTCGCAAAACATGGAGGTCATAATTAATTTAGATTTTAACATAATTGCATGCTCACGCCCTGTTAATACTCATGTTAATGATTCTTAAACTTGAATGTTTCAACGCCCTTACAGGGCTCATGTTGATCCTACCAAAAAAACTGTAACATCTTGTAATGGACATGAATTCACAATAATAGAATGATAATAGTAGATTGTTTTACAAGGGACTAAACCATCCCATTATATACGAGGTTGTTATACCTACTCCCGAGCGTAGCGAGGGAGGATGACAAGACCGAGTTATAATGAGTGGTTTTGGCCCGAGTAAAACACTCGTTTTTATTTCGGTTCTCTGTGATTGGGATGTGATAATATTTTGAGTTGATTGTTGCGGAGTAAAAGTAGGAGAGACTCGACTCATGCTTGAGTTTCATGCATTATTAAGATCTGAGTGCGGCTTCAGCTGAGTTGACATATTCATCCAATCCCGCGATGTAGATGCTTGGGGTTCTGTAATGTTTGGTAGAATATTGATTCCTTCCGTAATCCGCTGCGTGACGTGATACTTGTTTTGTATAGAGTCCTCTATATAACCTTCAGCCACTTGATTGGACCTCCATCCACCGTGCCGTTTTAATGTCGTAATATTCGCACCAGAGTCCGCCAACAGAGTCGCGGATGTTCTACGAAAACAATGGCCCGTGTAGAGTTCCGTATTTGGTAAATTTAGATAAGTGGCAATATCTTTAGGCATGTTACCAATTTTATTTTTGCCTATGACTTGCCTTGTGCATTTACCATTTTGATAATTTAGAAAAAATCTTCTCGTTTAAATATTAGTGGGACGTAACTCCTGATAGGCTTTAACTATATTAAGGTATTCTCCACTGATGACAAATTTACGCTCTTTGTTTGTTTTCGTGTTCGGCAGACTCACAGCTTGTAGGTTTGTATCCGTTTCTACGTCATCTAGCGTTATATTGGCAAGCTCTATTCCTCTGCATGCACCGCTGATTCCATAAATTAAAGCAACCTGTTGAACAAAAAAATAAGTGTGTTAATAATCGTAATAACCTAGGTACATAATTTAGGTACGTAGGTAGGTATCTATTTATTTAGTTTGAGTAGAGTACATAAGTAGGTTACCTTTGTTGCCAAGTATAGTTTATTTGGAGCGTAATTTAAACATGTTTCGATTTCTTGTGTCGTCAAGACTAGATTTTTTTGCCTTGTATCCAGTGGACAATTTCTTCAGTAAAGCCGTTAAATTTACATATTTTTTAATATCGACGTTGTGTTTCGTTTGTAAGGTCATTCTTAACATTGAATGTGTGCTCCAAAGAGTCGACGATTTGAATTTTTTCGATAATTCATCAAAATAAGTGAGAAAAACCCCTTCTGTAAAAGAATCCACACGTTTCTCATCTCTCCATTTCATAAAATTTTCGTAAGTCTTTAAATATATTCCACGTGATTTTGTCGGCAACAGATTCATAATTATTTCTTTGCCCTTTTCTTCCATTTGCATATTAGCATCTTCACTATCACTTGATGACATTTTTCACGTTCACAATTTGGAAGTAAAAGTCAGGAAGTTAAACGTAAAAGTTTGTGATTTGGAATGAAGAAAATTCTAGAAATTTAGCGCCAATACAATCTTTTTTTTAAATCTCTATTTAACCCGCAACGAAACAGTTCGCATTCTACCGTGAAGGGAAGAATCAACCTTCATAAAATATCACCAAGACGGTTCTTTTTAAAAAAAAAAAATATTGACGGAGCACCAAGAAGTCGAGTCTTTATGTAAGAGAACGAATGCTTTGTACGGGCTGATGATTTTGGACAAAAATTAAAAAGAAATAATACATTTTAGCCCGAGGTATTAAACTCGAGTTTTAGGCCCGCTAAGCTACACTATTATGATACACTTTCTGAGCAAGAGAAGTGAAAAATATATTTTTGGCTCGGGCGACATACTTTGAATCCCTCGCTACGTTCAGGATTCTACTAAAGAATCCCTCGCTCGCTCGGGATTCTACTGTAGAATCTCTCACTTCGCTCTAGATTCAAAAAAGCGCACTCGCCGTAAAAATATTATTTTGCTTCCTTATGATACAATCTACTATTATACTACACCTGCTCGGAAAGTTGCCTATTCCTTTTCCAAATATAAGATAGAAAGTAAGTCATTGCAGGCGTATAGGAATCCGGGAGGAAAAACTCTATGGAATTTCATTTCTCACTCGTTTTAGCGGGAGAGAAAACTGTATGGAAATCCAGTTCTAACGTGTTATTTTTTTTTTATTTTCTAAAAGATCGGCCGGTACCTATGTTTATTTTCATAATAGGTCAAACGACAAAAAGTTTTACTCCAAGTCCGCTTGCCTCTTCCGATTTCCGAACAATATTTTGAAAAAAGAACCCAAGTGATAAATCCTGGCGCGGGAAGTTCTTCTAATTTTGAATTTGGTGTAGGCAATTTTTTTTAATTCTACAGAATGTCGTCGAGTTATAGTGAAAGTTTTATGACACCGCCAGAAATAAAATATTTATTCTGCTTTTTATTTTCCTCGAAGGTGTAGTATAAAGCATCACTTGGCAGAAAGTACAATTCCTACCTCGTGTGTTTTAAGGCCCTCGGCTGTGCCTCGGGCCTCAAAGGACACACTCGACAGGAATAAGGGACGTTCTCGCCTAGAATCAGAATCAGAATCAGAAATAGAATCAGAATCAATAACTTTATTTCTTTAGGCTTACAAAATAAGAACTTAGACAAGTCAAATTTTATACTATAAACATAGTTATTATTATCAAATAAGAAATAAGGTGTTATTGATACTCTCTTCACTTAAATTTTTTGTCCACTCGTGGAAGAAGTGAAAAAGAAACCACTAGCACATTATAATATCACTTATGTGTCTAATACATGTTTATTTTGCCTATGATGATGATGATGATGATGACTGTTTAAATTTCCCTACCTTTCGTAATCTATATGCTGGGATCTGTAATTTGTTCTTGTTTCTTGTATTTCTATTGTGAACGTCACACTTTTTCAAAAAGCTATCTCTATTTTTGTGCGTATACATAAGATTTTCATAGATGTATTGCGATATTACTGTCAAAATATTTATTTCTTTAAATAATTCCCTCAAAGAGTCGCATGGCTTTAATTTGTAAATTGCGCGTACCGCTCTTTTTTGGAGAACAAAGATAGTCTGGATGTCAGCTGCCTGTCCCCAAAGCAAAATACCATAAGACATAATACTATGAAAGTAACTGAAATAAACTAACCTAGCTGTATCTTCATCGGTAATATATCTAATTGTTCGAACTGCATAGGCTGCTGAACTAAGTCTGCCTGCGAGAGCATCAATTTGCGGTTTCCATTGAAGAGTGGAATCAATATGTAACCCTAAGAAAACAGTAGAGTCTACAAAGTCAACAATCTCATTCTTTAGCATTATCTTCGTTGGAAATTCTCTTACATTAGGTAACATGAATTTAATGCATTTGGTTTTTTTAGCATTGAGTAAGAGGTTATTGGCGGTGAACCAATCTAGTACGTGTGAAAGCGCATCATTTACATCGTCATAATTACATTTATTTCTGTCAACTTTAAAAATCAGTGAAGTATCATCAGCATATAAGACTATATCACACAGATCTTTTGCTAAAAAGGGGAGATCTTTACGTATACTAAAAATAAGAAAGGACCTAATATTGATCCTTGCGGGACGCCTAATTCAATTTTTGAGCCCCTATACGCTTCTACAACAAAACCCCTAGCGAGTTGCAAAAACTTTCTATAAATAAATTCAAACAAGTTGTCAAACATATCCTTTGTAAAAAGGCTTATTACAAAATTTCAGACTATCTAGAAGATAAAAAAGCTTGGGACGGATTTTGCTCCAACTCGAAAAATAACTCTAAAAATAACACCTAACAGGCTAAAGGTTTCTTCGTCGCTTCTTTACTTTAGTCTACATACCGAAGCGACCGAAATCAAAATATCACTTTATTTCCAAATCAGTGTTTAATTTTAAGAATTTGACCTGTTCTAAGTGTACATTTATTGTATTTACGGAAATAAAGAAACTTTGACTTTGACTTTGACTTTGACCTAGATCTTTCCTTACCAATATCTACTTTGTGAACTCTATCAGATAAATATGATTGCATAATGTCCAGTGCCTTGTTTTGAATTCCATAGTGTTTCAATTTTCCAATTAATGTAGCATGATCTACACAATCAAAAGCCTTAGAAAGGTCACAGAATATACCAATAGCGTTTTTTGCTTTATCCCAGGCATCCAATACATGCTTTAGTAAAACTAGGTGTACAATGTACTATAGTAACAATTCCCCGTATAACCTTCTCTGATATTATTCATCAAAGTAAGTTGTCTACTAGTTTCTAGTTTGATATGAATTCAATAAATAAATAAATAAAACTCCTCTGGCTTGCTAATAGAAACACTCCTTAGGCAGGTTTAGGTATATGGGTACCTGTGTACCTAGATAGTGTCTCCACAGGTTTGAATTTGTCCACTGAATATCGTTTTGAGGAAGGATTGGAATACTCCGTCACGTGTAAGAGACATTCTGACTGGGATCTTTACTGGGAAGGTGAGTACGGATATTTTAAACTAGCTTGTAAGTTGTAGTAGCCCATTGTGATTAAATAATAAATAATAATGCTGGACAATTCACACAGCATTATCTAGCCCCAAGCTAAGCAGATCTTGTGTTAAGGTTACAAGATGACTGATATACTTAATATAATAGACTACATAGATAGATATTTTTTTATTATACATAGAAAACATCCTGAACACCCTGAACAAATATCTGCAGATGGTATAAACATTTATCCCGAGGTGGGAATCGAACCCGCAACCTCCTTCGTCTTAAAGAAGCTGCTGCCCTACATCTGGTAGGTTCCCTTAGTCGGCTCTTACGATATCCACATCCATGTATTGTGTATAACAGTCATCTAACACCCGTAACACAAGCTCTGCTAAGCTTGAGGCTAGATGTTGGTGTGTCGATTGTCCAGCATTATTTTGTTTATTTATTATTTATTTACCTATCCCATCCTGGATAATCATCAGCCTATTATTATTTATTTACCTATACCATCCTGGATAATCATCAGCCTATTATTATTTATTTACCTATCCCATCCTGGATAATCATCAGCCTATTATTATTAATAAATTCTACGATTGCATTGCTGTTTATGTTTATCGTATAAAAATAATATTCAAAGAAACTCGTAGATAGAAAAAACATAAGTGAATAAATATAGCCAATTTTGCCTGAACTAGGTAATCCTGTATTTCAGGCGACAATCAGTGCTTATTATTAAATAAAACAATCTCATAATATTACGATAGAGTTTAACAATGTTGTTTATTTTGTAGTATTATTAAGGTATATAAGGTGTTAGTCAAATTAGTACACAATATCGCGGGATATTCTATTTGTGCCGCAGTATAATATAAAATTAACAAACAGATCCAAAATTACCATTTATAATAAACCCTTATTTTGCAAGCTCTGTATTACGTTATACTACAGTTCCTCCAAACCGATGATGGCATACACTATGGAGGACATTGACCGTGCGGCGGCGCGCTCCACTGTCTGCCGCGCGGAATCACGTAGACAGAAGTACTGTCACTTTCGCACGGGGGGGTGGGGCCAGTGAGGCGACAATGACCCAACGTATGAAAGAGCGGTCGCCCCATTTTGGGATGGCTAAGTACGTAGTATAAGGCGTTATTTGAGACAAATTAAAAATTAGGAAAAAATAAAAAGTCTTTTTTGTTTGCGGCTTATTTTGTTTACTGAAAGTTAATCTGTAGCAGCATGTGAGTAACCTCCAGCGTTATTGTGCACTATTTTGACTGACACCCTGTATAACTTATATTGAGTATAACTAAATTAATCACTATTCTAACTAGATTAACGTTATGTATAAAAATATAATTTACTTTACGATATCTAATAGCTTCTCTGTTTCATCGTTTATTCCAGTCGAGCCATATGGGTTGGAATCTAAGATTTTTAGCAGCCGCTCACCATATTATATGCACCGTATTGAGATGGTCTTTGAATTATACAGGCGAGTACCAAACTTGTTATAAATTCCAGAGTAACTCTGTCTGTCTGTACTGTATGTTATCTTTTCACGCCAAAAAGGCTGAACGGATGTCACAGTAATTTGGCAGGGTATCCCAGAGAAGAACATGCGAAGCCGGTTGCAGAAGCTTGTCTATTATAAAATTTATTTAAAGAAATTGTCTATAAAAAACCAGCCCATTGCGAGACGACTCGCACACAGAGTTCCATACCAACGTACAAAACTTTTTCTCGAAAGAAACCTTAAAAATACGGGTTTTTTGTTGGAAATCCGTATTTTAGAATAAAAATTAAATATAAACGTCAAGTACGAGTTGGTTCCGGTGGTCGGTTCCGTAATTATAAAACATTTTTTGCAAAATTTCATGATTCTAGGTCAACGGGAAGTACCTAGGTTTACTGTGCACATGATTCGATTGGAAATTTCAAATTGGGCATAACATAAACCTCTTTAACTTTTGATAGCGTTTAGAAGTTTGATTTATATTATGGCTCCAAGAGGTTACGTACTTAGGTACCTGGATATTTGATGTTAATTTCAATTCGAGAGCTCCATGCGTTTCTGAGAAAAGAGGGTTGAGAGAGACGGACGGACGGAGACGGACAGACAGACGGCCAACAAAGTATATGGGTTCCGTTTTGAACCCTAAGAACGTTTATTTGACACGGGTAGAATTAGATTACAAGAGTGATATTAACCTACTAAAGATTAGAATTGATATATAATTTCATTTAGTAATTGAATTATTAGATTTTTTTATTAATGAATTATGTGACTGTACGTAATTAAAACAAATGTAACGTGTTATTCCTAATATCGACGAAATAAATGATTTGGTATTTGATTATTTGTCTTTTTTGATAATAGCCGATAAAAAAGCAGAAAAATATTGCGGCTATCTCCGCTCTTTGTCGTCTTAGCTTATTCGTCTTTGTTGATACCTCACCAAACTGCAAAATTACTGCGGCTCTCTCTCTTAATTACGGGTGTTGCGACTTATCGATCAACTCATCAAAGAAAAACCCTCGATAAATATCGAATTACTGATTTTGAGGATAAGCTTGTTTATCACTCGATATTTTGACAGTTCTTGCCATATTTATAGAGTAGATATATTGCCAGAATTACCCTCCTCGCTTCTTCCATTTTGAAAAGCACCTGTTTTGTCCATATAACGAAGAATATAAAGCTACTCAGAATAAATATAAAATAACTTTTTTTTTGTTTTCAGAGATGACCGTATAACTATTATTTGCTACTCCAAGAACAAAAAGGATTCGACATTGGAGAACAAGAGTACAACTTTTGCTTGGGATCAAAATGAAAAACACATACCTACCCACACCCTACTTACTAATGACAGAAATGGTAATTTTAAATTAAGTATGATACCTATTTGAATTGTTTTTAACTTTAACCCTTTTTAGGGTTCTTTTTAGAGTTGAAATTAACATCAAATACTAGGTCCGTAACCTCTTGGAGCCGTGATATAAATTCAAACATCTAAGTCAACGCAATCAAAAGTTGCAGCCGTTAATGCCCAATTTTCTTGAAATTTGTATGGGAAAGAAATGCACACAAAACCTATAGGGTACTTGACTTGCCGTCGACCTAGAATCATGAAACTTGGCAAGAAGCACGGTCTTATAGCACAACTATAGGGAAAAATCCGAAAACCGTAAATATTTAATCACAAAAAAAATATTTTTGTTTTTGCAAGAGACCAAAACCGCTAGGTACCTACATCACGTTGGCCTAGAATCATGAAATTCTGCAAGAAACAAGGTCTTATAATTACAGAACCCTCGGTACGCGAGACCAACTCGTACTTGACGTTTTTATTTATTATTATCCTGACGGAAATGCGCATGTATATCGTACAGCCACGGGAAGACAGTACGATTACGATTACGTGGGACTTTAACCTTTTGCTTTAACCCACTAAAACTCTCAGGCAACCCCGCCACGGCGGCGGCAAAAACCCTTCGTGACATTTTAATTTAAAAATTAGAGTTATTCAAGTTTTCTTATGTTACTATAGCCACTCCAGCCACTTTCTGAAGCCTTTTTTATTTCAGATGTGAGACAGAAAAATCCAAACAAGAACATAAAAAAATTTGCTTATTTCGTACCTATTAATTACGACCAGGATAAAGCAACGCATGGCGTTTATTTGGAAATTAAAATTAATCATGGTAATAAAATATCTTCAAATCAAGATGATCAACATCATCATCATCATCACCATGAGTCGCCATCAGCTGGGTCACCTACAAATCAAGATGATAGTGATAAAAAACCTGAAAATAATAACGAGCTTCCTAAAAATGTTAATTGTAAGTAATTAATCCAACAGAAAGGTTAAAATGTCACGGCCTGTAATAGTTTTAACCTCTTTAAACATTCCATAACGTACATTTTGAGGTCTTCAGAACTAAACATTTTTTTTACAGAGAACTAGCTGCTGCCCGCGCCTTTGCCCTCGTTTTATCCGGATAAAAAATAGCCTATATGTTATTCCAGGTCCCAAACTATACCCATAGCCAGCCTAATCAGTTCAGTAGTTTTTGCGTGAAAGAGGATCATACATCCATCCTCACAAACTTTGACATTTATAATATTAGTAGGATATATAACATAAAGTAGGATAGGGCTTGGTATTTCAGATGGATGGGTGCCGGTGGTCGCCGGAGTCGGAGTCGCGGTGCTGTTGGTGCTTTGCTTCATCTGTTATATTATGATTCTAAGAAAAAGGATACAGAACGAGCATATTTACGTAAGAAGAGAAATCTTTATTTGGGTAGCGTAGTGATGTGACACTAGCGCCACTCTTTATTTTTTCATGTACAATCATTGTTAAAAAGAATTACCAAAAATTCTCGACGCCAAGCGATAATACCTAGTATAAGCTGGAATTTTTTAATAATGTTAAATTTCGATTTAACGTTGGTGGCTACCTAACGCAATAAACCATTTTCTGCTAATACTAAATGGGTTTTATTATCCATTGGCGTTGAGAACTTTTGGTAAATCTTTTCAATTATGATAATACATGAAAAAATAAAGAGTGGCGCTAGTGTCACTTCACTGTGCGCCTTAATAAGCAAATGATAAACTGGGTTCCGCCTGCGTGGCACGCGTTGTTTCTATGAAAACGTTTAAAGGATATTTCCATGATCCAAGAAAACAAGGTCTGCTCTTACGGGAGTGGCTCAAGGTGACGTCACTGTCCAGTTGCCACTTTATTTCAACAAAATGTAGAAAGTCGGAAACAAATATGATAAAAGTCAATTGAAAAATCTATAAAATAATATGGCGTGTTTTAAAAAACGATAAACCGACTTCAAATTCCCTTACTTATACACTACTTTTAAGTTTTGCAGGACTTATCCCCTGGGGATAAAAAAATTTACGGGACCCCTTGGGGATCATTTTCTATACAATAGTGGAAGAAATCCCAAAAGCAGTGAATAATTGGCCGAGATATCGCGTAACATACATACAAAAAAAAAACAGACGAATTGAGAACCTCCTTCTTTTGAAGTCGGTTAAAATGATAATCGTCAATTATGTTTGTTGCATCAGTCAAAACAGCGTTAGTTAAACAAGAGTCAATGTGATAAATAATTGAAAAATACAAAACCACATAGTTTTATCAGATTCATACTGGAGCTCGGGGAGTTACGATTTTACGCTATTGGTAACACAAGGAAACAGATTCGTCGTGACCATCGTGTCTCGGAAGAGCATACCTTGTTTTCATATATTTCATACCATGGATATTTCTATACCATGGGAACTGCTTAATGGAATGTATTTAGCCCCATTTGTTCACTCCGACAGAGTGCACTCGTAGGAGCCGCGTTGACACGATTAGAGCTTTAGTAGTTAAATTCCTGAACAATCAGTAATTGTTAGGTCTATAAAACCAGTTAATAGCAGACCCTTTTTTGTGGGGATAGATACCTAGGTACATAAATGGATAGATGCCCCACTATGATAAATGCTAATAACCCGGCTACACGCTCAAACATTTGTGCATATGATTATACAAACCAGTTTGCGCAAGCAAGATGAGCCCGGCCACACGTACCATCTTGCTTGCGCAAACTGTGTTTGTGCATGCATGTTTGCACAAATATTTGAGCGTGTAGCTGGGCTATAAGGAGGATATGACGCCCTATAGACAAAATAGGCGAAGAAAATAATAAAAATGTATTAAATAATTCAATGCATATGTCTAACAAAAATATCAACATCTGAGTTTTAACATAGCTACTCTGGTCGTGTCAACGCGGATTTAAAATATTGAACAGTAGGTCTACTTTGAAAAACGAACGAAGTTGACGAATTAGGTACCTACGTCGAATAGCACAAAACGAAGGACGGCCGATCCGTTCTTTCGATGACCTTATCATGCAAATGATTCTGACAAGCTCTGCTTAGCATGGGGCTAGATGATGTTGTGTGAATTGTCGAACATTATTTATTTATTTCATAGAGATCCGAAAGGAAAGGTATGAGTTGGTGACGCGGCCGAAGCAACTTGGTGTTTCTTTATTCGCAAACAAATAAAATGTTGGAATATTTACAAATAATAAATTATTACAAAAACAATCACTTTAAAAAGTGGTGGTGGCTTATGAGTTGACAATAACATACGTAGAGCGGAAACTTCCGCCCCGGACCGGATCAAGTTCGCGACAAAATACTCAGTCTATCTCAGTCGGGCTCGCGGGCGTCGCCGACAGCCCGACTGAGACAGACTGAGTATTCTGTTCAACGTGTAGCCGCGACCTTGAGCCTGTCGGGGGCGGAAGTTTGTTGTTCGTTTTTGAAAGTAGACCTCCTGATAATATCAAAATCAATAGGAGTTCACCATCTTTTGCTTCCTAAAAATGATATTAACCTTTTTTTACAGGCTGAACCATCAATAGTTTACGCGGAAATACAAATGTATAACGACGGCCCGCTCCCGTCAAGAGAAAACACTCCTTATGCTAAGATAATAGGGTTTATTTCTATGAAAAATGTTCCAAAAATAACAAAACCGTCGGGAAATACCCGAAGTAGAACCGAAAATACCCGAATAGGAACAATAGATGATAATTTGTATTCAGAAATCCATTAGAGCCGTTCAAGGGCGCGTCGAGTTGCGTGCAGTGTAGAGTTCTCTCACACGGTTCGTTATTAGTATATAATATAATAATATATACTGTTTTACACAACTAAAAACTTTTTAAGTAATTTTTATACGTTGTTCGTTTTAGTTTTATGTATCTATGTATGAAAGACGTATATTATAGTATTGGCTTTATTCATTTTAATGTTAAAAGGAATTTGAAAGAATTAAATATTAGTATATCTGTAGATTTAATTATGTACCTATATTTGGTGTTGTTTTTTGTATTTCTTATTAATTATTTTATCCAGGATATGGAAATATGTAGGCACCATGGAACAGTTATTGTTATAATTATCATAGCGTAAATGATTAAATCCACTCGTTGGACCGACGACATCGAGGCGGCTCAGGGCCGCTATTTGTGCCGTCGTACGGGGGAGGCCTATGTCCAGCAGTGGACGTGTATGGGCTGATGATGATGATGATGATGATGAAATAAATTAATCTGAATGTTTTGAATTTTTATAAATACAATATAGAAGTACCTAAAAGTAAAAAAAAGGTTTAAAATATTCCTTTTTCTCCCCCTAATTTCTTTATTGGTATATCTAGGTTATATAAATTTACCTTTAATAACAAAGAAAATTACAACTTTATCTATCGAGTTTTATGCTTATAGTCAAAACTGCTTTTCGTCATTACCCAATTTTTGCCAAAAGTTATTTTCATCTAAGATTCGTTTTGCCAAAGTTATGTATGGTCAAGATATTTTCTTCAAAGTAGCTTTTGGTCAAAGACAGTGATATGATGTTGCTCGTTCACACCACAATGATTTTCCGGGTTTTATTTATAACGCTTGCTTTGAATAATTTACAAATATAATATCTGTCATTTACTCTGCAGTTTCCCTAATCACTGAAGGATATTGTAACAGGTAGCGATACATTTTGATTTACAAACAATTAATTGAACAACATTGTTGTAACAGTCTGTAGAAAGCTCAATTGTTTCATTTGTAAAAAAAAATTAAAAAAAATCTATTAGTTTTTACAAGTTTCTCCTAAACAAAACGACTTAACCACGTCGAGTATGGGTTCGTTGAATTTGTCTTCCCAAGCACTTTCGTCCTAGATTATATAAAAGCTTGTATTTAAAAGTTTTTATTTATAAAATATTCTTGATTGTGTCTTTCTTTGTTTATAAAGTCTATTTATATTAATTGTAATAATTTGCATGAACTCCATACTAGGTTATTAAACCCCCTTGTAGAAGACTTATAAAGTGCAAATCATGAGTTTTGTCTATTTATTGTTTTGTGCAAACTTATTGTTTTGTTGTGTAAGCGCTGGTCTCTTCAATGGTAAGTTTACTCCAAATATAATTTTAAATACTCATATATATCTAAGTAATAATACAGATTAGGTAATGTTATACCAACTTAAGTAAATTAGTAATAACTACCTGCTGCCCGCGCCTTCGCCCGCGTTTTAACGGGATATTGAATTTAGCGTGTTTTAAAAAACGATATTAACCGACTGCAAATTCCTAATTTTATAAGTCATCTAGTACTCTTAACACAAGCTCTACTTAGCTTGGGGCTAGATGATGCTGTGTGGATTGTACAGCATTATTTATTTATTTATTTTAGGTATTACTACTAAAATACATATTACACTTATTGACTGATTTGATTGTTTTTCAGAAAATCAGGAATCCACGTTCTTTGAATTTAAGATAAATAAAGGTCCCCCTCTAAAAGGTAAATTATTACAAAGTCTCATAAAATTTGTGTATTATGCAGTAATATGAGGGTAGATCGATATATCTGCCAATAAAAACTATATCACAGTGACTTCAGTTGTTCCGTGATCATGGCGCATGTAACTGTGCCGAAATATTGGAGAACTCAAAACTCAAATCATAGATAGATAGATAGATAGATAGAAAACTCTTTATTATACCACACAACACAAAATACATAGAGAAGGAAAAGTTGACAACAATGAAGTACAAAGGGCGGCCTTATCGCTTTGAGCGATCTCTTCCAGGCAACCTTGGGACCTTGGGATCATTGTAAATATCCCGTTATTAACATTAGATAGTGATGTAAATAATAATTTATTTATTTATTGAGCAACTTATACGGTTTAAATTAAACAATTACATTAGTTACTTATAAATTAAAGATTAAATTAAATTATAAACATTATAGAGGTCATTAAAAAAATTTCCAATTTCAATTTTTCTAATTAATATCGAATAACACAAATAGAAGAAATAAATTATACCTAGGAATAAAATAAAAAAGGTACGTTGTCAAAACATAGGTATAGAAAGGCACATAATTAAATAAGGAATATATAGCAGGTGAGTATTTGGGCAGCGCATTAGCATTGCCATACAGCGGGGCAATGCAGCCAGTCTTGGGGACGCTTCCGACTGGTATTGATATAGATCAGTTGAGCTACCTGAAGATTGTTGGCAACAGTCTGCAGTTAGGTCAATGGTAAATACTAGTTTAATTTGTTTATATTATTTGATTGTTATTTTCTTTGTCAATAAAGTATATACACCTCTAAATAAGCAATATATAATAAAGTCAAAACTAGGTACACCCATTCATACATCACGCTCACAGAACAGAATCAAAATCAGAATCAATAACTTTATTTCTTTGGGCTTACAAAATAAGCACTTAGACAAGTCAAATTGTATACTATTAAAATAATTATTATTACCAAATAAGAAATAAGGTGTTATTGATATTCTCTTCAATTCACTTTTTTGTCTACTATTGGAAGAAGTGAAAAAGAAACCACTAGCACATTATAATATCACTTGTGTCTAATACAATGTTTATTTTGCCTATCTAAATCTAAATTTATTACGATTTAGATACATGTCAATATTTCTATAAAGCTAAACAGAACATTGAATTTCTTACATACTACTGACAGTGCGGAACGGAGCGACATCTGGCCAAGCATTAACATCATTGATGTAATCATCTATGGAGTAAAAGGCCTTCCTGATAAGATTTTGTTTAATGTACTGTTTAAATTTACGAATATGGAGTTCAGTTGCTTCAGATGGAAGCTTATTATAGAACCGCACGCAATTGCCCATAAATTATTTCCCTACTTTTACTAATCTATATGCTGGGATGTGTAATTTGTTCTTGTTTCTTGTATTCTATTGCGAAATTTGCGAACATCACACTTTTTCAAAAAGCTATCTCTATTTTTGTGCGTATACATTAGATTTTCATAGATGTATTGCGATATTACTGTCAAAATATGTATTTCTTGAAATAATCACCTTAAAGAGTCGCGTGGTTTTAATTTGTAAATTGCGCGTACCGCCCTTTGTCCGTACCGCCCTTTGTGGATGTCAGCTGCCTGTCCCCAAAGCAAAATACCATAAGACATAATACTATGAAAGTAACTGAAATAAACTAACCTAGCTGTATCTTCATCGGTAATATATCTAATTGTTCGAACTACATAAGCTGCTGAACTAAGTCTGCCTGCGAGAGTATAAATTTGCGGTTTCCATTGAATAGTGGAATCAATATGTTACCCTAAGAAAACAGTAGAGTCTACAAAGTGAACAATCTCATCCTTTAGTATTATCTTAGTTGGAAATTCTCTTACATTAGGTAACATGAATTTAATGCATGAACCTCAAACACACTGACAGAATCTCACCCAGACTATCCCAGATATCAAATAACGGTTTCAGGGCTATCGTTCAAGAGAGAGTTGAGTGCGGTGAGGATGCGTGAGGATGCAACCATGATAGTATCAAAAGTTTTAAATTTAGTAGAGTAATGAAAGTACCTATCTGTTTATGTTATAAACCAACCAACATAAATCTTTACAGATTACTTATCGACTCAATACTCTTTTGAGGAAGGAGTGAAATATACGGTGACGTGTAGAAGATCTTCTGATTGGGATCTTCACTGGGAAGGTGAGTTCAGATATTTTAAACTAGCTATTTCCGGATTGTAACTGGCTGGATAAATCAAAATCGATGTTAAACAAACACACAAACAAAGTATTTATTTTTGAAATAGTACGCCAAGAAATTTACATTAAAATTCTTATGAATCGCACCTCATGGATCTTGTTATAAAGTAAGTTCTCGAATCCTCGCTCTCACTAAGATAATCTTGTACGAAGATGCGACGGATCCCAAACTTCGGCTTTTTGGGTACCTATTAGTTAGTTAAAACAAATGTACAGTATCCGGCGATATAGGTAATGAGCACATCTGCATCATCTTTGGAAAGAGACAATATTTATTAAGTGTCATTTCAAATCAATAAATATTGCACTAGGCTTTATTAAACTTTTAGGTTACTACAAATCGATGACTAGTACGATAGTCATGACGAAATCCCAACATCTATAATAATATTGATTTATTAGCTGAGCCATTGTCAATATTTTTAAATAAATGCGTAGCTCTAAACCTGTTCCCCGATCAACTCAAAATAGCCCACGTATTTCCTGTACCTACATAAAAAGGGGACAAAGAATGATTCCAAAAACTACAGGCCCATCTCTCTATTGCCCGTCATATCCAAAAACGAAAAACTAATTAGAAACAGATTAGTACGTCATCTTAACGTCAATAAGATCTTGAACGAACGCCAGTTTGGATATCAAGTAAATTTAGGAACGGTGGATGCTATTGGTGCTTTGGTATACGACGTGGAGACCAATATAAATAAGATAATGAAAGTAGCCAGCCTATTCTTGGATCTCTCGTCTGCCTTTGATATGATAGATAACCCTACTATTTGCAAAACTGGAACAATATGGCGTTAGAGGGGGTATACTTTGTCCCTCATGCAATCTATCTAAGCAATCGGAAACAGATCGTAGAAATTCGATTAATCGTTAACAAGGAAGAAACGGCTACTAAATCAAAAGCAGAAATAATTAGCAGAAGAGTACCCCAGGGCTCGATACTGGGACCAATTTTTGTCGTAATTTTCATGTCTAATATATCATATGTCATAAATTACATAACTTGGTCGTTAACTAACATTAGGGTGGTCATATATGCAGATAGTTACGTTCACGTTATGTGTTTTTGTGATACTCTACGGTTTTTGTCGAGATTTCGTGCGACATTCAGTTTTTTATTTTCTTTGAGATAGCCTGCGTCGAGATTCCGTAGTTCATCCCATTTTTTTGTCGAGATAGCGTGTATTGAGATTTTGTAGTTCACCCTCATGGGGACCATGAGGGTGAACTATGAATACAACTATAAATATAACTATGAACCATGTCTACTAAATTATGATTGTCGTCTGATGTATCAAATCATTAAGAGGACCAAATTTCTGCTTATTATTAGGTACTAAGCCGACCAGTTACTAAGTTGTCTGATTAAAAACATATTTAACTTAAACAAGAACAATGTAGCTCTATAGACGTTCAACATAATCGACAACATTTTCAAAATCAAACCAGTAGTTCCGGAGAGTGGTACGTATAAAACTACCACAAGTTGTGGTAGTTATACGTACCGGTGTGGTCCCCAACCCAAGCTCTGCTTCCTTATTGGTAGGGGCTAGATGATTGATGGTGTGTGGTAAATGTCCATTTTGTGTTATTTATTTACTCATTTATTTATTTATACTGTTGCTTCATGTGTTACAAATGAATCCCGTTGGGGCGCTACAACATATGAGCCGTATTTTATCAACCCATAAGAATCAGATTGCTAATAACATTCAATTCATTAAGGTTTTATAGTGCTTATGCCCGCACTTTGGGTAATCTTAAAGAATTTAATGATATCCCAAAATATTTACGACTCCGGCGGGACTTGAACCCGCGACCCTCCTCTGTATACGAGGATGCGCTAACCAACTGCGCCACGGAGGCAAGTACCCGACCTGTCGAAAATCTTTGGGACTTACGGACTATAGCGCCGTTAGCTCCTCCACCTACAGGGGAAACATTGAAGTTATCCAAACCTGCTCAAAGTCTAAAGTTACATTTAGATCGTTTGACGAGAGGTATCGCTGTTGCTAATCTTCAATTCATTTCCAAAAAAAATACAGTATTAGTAACTAACCTATTAATAAGAATTTTTCCCATAAGCTCTACTTTGATGTCGTGTAAGGAAGCGGGCGCGACTACGCTGCAGTTTTTTACTTTTGTCGTCTCTTCGTTCAAACTGTAACCTATTAATACTTGTACTTGTTCAAATAAACTTTTTTTTTGTATTTATTACAGTCGAGCCGTATGGTTTGAAATCGCCGATATTCAACGGCAGCTCTTATCAGAACCTTATTACGATGGTTTTTAAGCTTCACCGGTAAGCACTCTTTTCTGCATTTTTTTGCCAAGAATTAGGTAGGTGCCTACATTCTATTTCAATCCGTCATAATTTTTAAAAATAAAAAATTATCCTATTAAACTTCTGAGAAAATTATAACAAATTCAGCTCTAATAACTACATAGGTAAAAGAAGTCCTCCGCCGCGTCTGTCTGTCTGTTCGCGATAAACTCAAAAATTACTAAACAGCTACAAAACATGAATCACTCTTTCGATTGGTGAAACAATCGAAAGAGTGATTCATGAAGGTTAAGGTCATTTTGTCAAGGTTTTGTGTAAATTGTTTCAAATATAATAATAATTATTATTATAATGTGTCGGAAAAAGTCAAGCCGCCTGGGAGCTCGATTGAAAACAGGCAGCGTTTTCAATCGAGCTCCCAGGCAGCTTGACTTTTTCCGACAACGACGATATAATAATCCCTTTGATATATAATAAAACAATGCATGGTGGGATATTAGGTATATTCTTCTTAGTCCACGCGGGCGTAGCCGCGGGCGGGTCAGCTATTAGTTTATAAAACAAGCAAGCATAATAATTATCACTGTTGCCAGATGAGGGGATTCCCTGCAAATTCGGGGGTTTTTTCGACTTCGGGGGTAAAAAAACTTTGGTGAAATTATGGAGCTTTTCTTGAGTATCTCAATCATTCAACCACAAACATTAAATAGTTCTCATCACTAGTTTAGTGTACCTACATAACGTCTGTATTCTCGTCCTAACAATACTACTTAAGGGGCTACCGATCCATCTCAGCGCTGCCACCTATTTTATCGTATTATTACGTTAAACAAAGAAATTTTTAAAAAGCTTCGAAGGAGATGCGAAAACAGAGTTTAGTGGCCTAAAAGTGCAACTTCGCTTCTCTTCCTAAGCTATACAAAATAAAACTATTACACAAGTATTAAAAAAAGCTAATGATATGTATAACAAACTGGCAATGGGATTTTATAAATTTCCTTTGTTTAACGTAATAATACGATAAAATAGGTGACGGCGCGGCGCTAGTTTGGGTCAAGGAACCGCCTTAAATTCAATTGTTCATTTATCGCAAGAGTTCGTGCAAGCAAGCAAGATAACTTTGCACATGTGGTTGTAATCGGAAGTCGTCGAATCATTTTCTAACAAAAAGTTTTACTATTTTGTTTACACTAGCGCCAACAGCCACGCACGCGCAAAGTTCATTCGTTTCTATAAAAATTAGAATATATGTTCTAATATTTTTTCTCCTATAATAAGTGTTTTGGAGGCTTTTTTTTCACAAAATGCTAATTTTTGGGGGGATTTGGAATAAAGTTGGGGGGAAATTCACATAGAGATCTGGCAACACTGATAATTATATGCTTATTGGCCGTGCGAAGCCGGGGCGGGTTAATAGTTTTAAAAATGCTGGTTGTCCCACCGTACGTTGGTGACGTAGGGTGGGGGTGGGGATCTGTGACTTTGGTGTGATGTTGGATTCTGATCTGTATAACATTATTTTTGTTTTCAGAGATGATCAAATAACTATTGGTTGCTTCTCCAAAAACAAACAAACTTTTAAAGAAGAAAACAACAGTACTACTTTTTTTTGGAAACGAATACAACCGATGCCATCTTTATTGAAAGTTTATAGAAATGGTAATTTCAAGTACCTAAGATGAGATTTAAGTGTGTTTGAAATTGATCCCTTACGACATTCTTCTTGTTTTTATTTTTACTATAGCTGATTCGCTAGAAGTCGCAGGGAGTCGTTGGATGGAGGCGGCTCAGGACCGTTATTCGTGGCGTCGCGTCGTCGTTTTGGGGAGGCCTATATTCAGCAGTGGACGTATACGGGCTGATGATGATGACTAGCTAGAAATAAATAAATAGCCAGAAATAAAGAAAATGGACTTCGCCCAAGTTCATATAAGTTAAATTACATTCAAGCCTTTTTTTCAGACGCAGAACACAAATGTTATCAAAATAATAACGAAGAAAAATGTGCTGATTTAACAGTCTCTCGTCTGGCTTGCTTAACTTGCTTTGATTTGCAAATATATAGTACACATATTAATCCTGATAATAATATATCTTCATATCAAGGTAATAATCATAAAATATCTGGAAATGATAAACGACCTCCCGAAAAATTGTAAGTAATATTATAAACACAGACCATTATTTGAGGTCTTCAAAAAAGAACTCTTATTTTTTTAAACGACTACCAAAGGACGAGGGCTGCTCCTATATAATATATGTTTGTACATATGTAGCCGATTTTTATGTTTTCACGTAGCGCTGAAACTACTAGTCCGATTTCAACAAATGAGGTGTCGTCGTGTCGTATTAGCCCGATTGCTATAGGCTACGTGTCGTATAAATGGGGGCCTAACGAGATAACGCGGTCAAAGTAAGGGTCTAAAACCCCAATGTTAGTAAATAGACTCCTGTGTGGCTTTGTTGCAAAGACCTTTGTACGTCCAAAACTGTTTATCAAACTTTGGTGAGGTTAACAATTCTCAAGCAATCTGTTAGCCCGGCTGTACGTTCAAACATTTATGCAAACATGCATGCACAAACACAGTTTGCGCAAGCAAGATGGAGCGTATGGCCGGGCTCAAACCAGTTTGCGCAAGCAAGATGGAGCGTGTGGCCGGGCTCATCTTGCGCAAACTGTGTTTGTGCAATCATGCATGCACAAATGTTTGAGCGTGTAGCCGGGCTATTACCTAAGTATCAAAAGGAAATTATAAATTATAACTATATTTTTATCAGACTTCAAAAAAGGAGGAGGTTCTCAATTCGACTGTATGTGTTTTTTTTTATATATGTTACGCGATATTTTTGTCAATTATGGACCGATATTGAAAATTCTCTCACCATTGTATAGAAAATGATCAAGAATCAAGAAAATGATCACCATCAAATGAGGTGGTCCCATACAAAAAAAACCCTATAGGGGATTAGTATTTATCCCGCAAAACTTAAAACCAGTTTAAAAGTAAGGGAATTTGAAGTCAGTTTATGGTTTTTTAAAACACGCCCAATTATTTTAAAGGTGTTGGTAATTTCAGATGGATGGGTGCCGGTGGTCGCCGGAGTCGCCGGAGTCGCGGTGCTGTTGGTGGTTTGCTTCATCTGTTATGTGGTTAGAAGGAAGCGGAAACAGAACAAGCCAATCTATGTAAGTAAATTTTAAATTAAATATGGTATATAAACAAGGGGTCACAGGGATTCGCTTCCGGATTCTTCTTGGTACCCATAATTATGTGGGTACACTTGTTCACAATGTAGCAATGTTCAAATATCCATGTGCATAGGGTAGTTGACTCGCACTTGGTCGTATTTATGTACTTTGTTTAACTTACGATTATAATTAACCTTATAGTAGTCAGTTACGGAGAAAATATTGTACAGATAATATTGAAAGCAATTGATGTTCATCAATCATCGACGACCTAGTGAAGGTCGCGGGAAATCGCTGGATGCGGGCAGCGCAAAATCGGTCATTGTGGAGATCCTTAGGGGAGGCCTATGTCCAGCAGTGGACGTCGATCGGCTGATATGATGATGATGAATCATCATTTTTTGTCTCTGGGTTCATCAAAATGACGTTATCCTTTTTTTACAGACTGAGCCATCAATAGTTTATGCGGAAATACAAATGGATAGCGACGGCCAGCTCCCATCAAGCGAAAACAACCCTTATGCTAAGATAATAGGGTGTATTTCTAAGAAAAATATGCCAAAGATTAATAAAACATCAGAAAATACCCGAAGTAAAACCGAAAATACCCGAATTGGAACAGTTGAGCGAATCAATGAGTTGTATGCAGAAATCCAACATCAATAAAACCGGCGAAGTGCATGTCGGACAACGCGCGGTGGAGGGTTCCGAGATCGCACGGTTTATTAATTTATACTTATTTACCGGTTTTAGACCACCAACAGCTTTATGTAGATAAATTATTTTTCATACTTACATAAAGAGAATTACTTTTAGTTATAATAATGTACTGTGAGAGATTAATCAATGCTTTATTTATTTATTTCTATACGAATTTGAACGAAATTTCAATGTTTACTTATTAAAGACGACCGATGTGCCGCGGCGGGCGAAGATCCTGCGACGCAGGAGGTTGCGGGTTCGATTCTCGCCTTGGGACAAATGTTTGTTCATCTGCAAATATTTTCTTGGGTGTCCTGGGTATTTTCTATGTCTAATAAAAAAATATCTATCTCTATAATGTATTCTATCATTTAAATAAATCAGTCATCTAGTACCCATAACACAAGCTCTGCTAAACATCATCATCATCAGCCCGTACACGTCCACTGCTGAACATAGGCCTCCCCCAAACGTCGCCACAAATAGCGGTCTTGAGCCACTTCCATCCAACGACTGCCTGCGACCGCTACGATGTCGTCAGTCCATCGATTGGGAGGTCTTCCCACACGCATTCGCATTGCATCGCGGTCGCCACTCGAGAACCTTTACTCCCCAACGGTTATCAGGTCTACGAGCTGTACGGCCTGCCCACAAGCTCTGCTTTGCTTGGGGCTAAATGATGCTGTGTAGATTGTCCAGCGTTATTTATTTATTTAAATATACTATATTATTTATTTATTTATACTATATTATTCTCGTTAACCGGCTATTATTCTCGTTAACTAGAAAATCACAATTAGCTGTGATAGTTTTCCTTATAACTTCGTTAAAATCTCCTACAGGGAATTTTCCACATTCCCAATCACCGTTTAGCTGGCAAAGGGGGTCTTGACTGCACCAAATTTCTTATATTTTTATTTTTTGGTAACTGAGCGTTTTTCACTTGATAAAGTAGAGATGTGGAATAACATTTAGCACGCTTTCACAGAAGGAACTTATTCACTCGGGACTTGCAGATTATAACTTAGAACTTTATATTTCGCAAACGGATCCCTGGATCGGAAATAGTTTTCTTACATCAACAATATTTTAACGGTACTATGGTGGATGGGGCAAACGATAAAAAAAAATATTCATTTCCACATTGGATTACCTTAAAATTTGTTGTATAATTGTCAGGATATTATTTTCACGTTTCATCGGTGGGCATTCTTTGGAACACCGTTTCACGCACTAATGTTCAGAGTCGGTAGTTGTTAGACAAGTCGATTTGACTTGTCTAAGTGCTTACTTTGTAAGCCTAAAGAAATAAAGTTATTGATTCTGATTCTGATTCGGTATTGTCGGTAATTTAAGTAATATCCCGCATATTATTATGTACATTCTTTGGACCTGCCCGTCGTGCGGCGTCTTATCTTGATTTTTCTATAACCAGAGCCCTGTTCGGATGGCGATGGTATTGGTAGTCTTCGGGATGTCACATTTTTGTATGGGATTTGTGTAGTTTCATGTCCGAACGATAGAGACGGTGTACCAAAGCCCATAGAAAAATGACAAAATGAACTCAGGGCTATGATTAGATAAATTTAAAGATTGAAAAGATATTTAAATTATTATATAATAATTGATTATGTACCCGTAAATTTTTTTGGATAAACTTAAAATTTTTATGAAGTTTTATGAAATATAACTTAAAACCAAAGACCTTCAAACAGGATATATCTGTTGGGCTATACCGCACCCCTCCAGATTAAGTTTCAACTTCATACGTAACGAGAAAGTGGTGGTCATACATACAAACAAAATATCATACAACTCATACAATCTCATTCTAAACTAGCTCTTACTCCCTTGCAATAGTTGTTAATTTAAATGCTACTGATGCGAAGTGTTATGTCAAAAAACTTTCACTATTTCTCAGTGAATGGAAACTCACACATACAACTTCATGTAGTAAGACTTGTATGAAATATATTCAGTCTTATTTTGTTGGTCTAGGGTTGGATTTGTAGTGAAAGGCCTTGAGCACACAGATTCAAATTTCGAACGTATGGAACCTTGCTTCGCCACATTCGAAAAGAGATATCCAAGTGATTCATGTCCAGAGATTTAAGACTTAATGAGTAGATGTTAAGGTATTTATTCTAGTAATGATGATGAGCTCTTAATGTCTATTTTGACGAGAGAAAGTTTTGACACTCGTGTAGTGTGTCTGAGTTTGAGCTTAGTTTGGCGGTAAAATTGACGGTGACAGTTGTTTATTTTTTAATTAATTTATTTTTAAATCGAGAACAAGGATATCATGAAGGTTTTATAATAAAATGTCGTAATTTGCGTTAGTGTTATACAAAATGGAAGTTAAATCGTGCGTGTTTCTTTTCCTGATTTCTTTAGGTAAGTGATTTTAGAAATAATTATGATGCTTATGTAGTGTATCTACCTAAGAAATGCGGCAGGTCCTATTATTTTGTACTATAAAATAAATTGTACGTTATAAAGGGGAGGTGTTTTCGAACGCTGATGTACCTATTTCCTACTTCCTATATTACCTGGGTATTTTGTAGACCCGACGAAGCCAAAAAATAAGTAGGTACCTAGGTATTTTGTGTTATATTATGAGTTATTTACAAACATTTTACCTTGAGAATGGCTTTAGTGTACATCATAATAATTATCCTTATTAGGTATATTTGATAAGGGAAGAGGCTAGGTATACGAAAGACGGGTTTTATGATGAACTTTGGATTACAACTCGTACTACGAGTATTAAACCAGTTGTATTTTATTTTCTAAATTTTAAGTGTTAGGTAGGTACCACCTACGTGTACATAGTAGGTAAATCCTACTAATATTATAAATGTGATAGTTTGTATGGATGTATGTATGGATATTTGTTACTCTTTCACGCAAAAACTACTTGACCGATTAGGCTGAAATTTGGTATGGGTATAGTTTGGTACCTGGAATATCATATAGGCTATTTTTATCCCGATAAAACGCGGGCGAATGCGCGGGCAGCAGCTAGTCCTAACCGGGACAACTTTCGTCCCAGTAGGTAGTTCTCTACAGAACTATAACTAAGAATACTTACCTATAACACCGATGTATTGGGTCCTACATAACAAAACAACACATTTTCCTGTTTTTGATGCGTTCATACATAATCGATAGAGGTATAAAAATTCCACTGCTTTGGTTCACCTTATACACCGGTAGATAGATACCTAGCTTCATCAGCACACTACATCCACTGCTAATAGTCATTCCTCAAGCAAGGGGGGTTTACCATCATCACCATGCTTGGCAAGGGATTGGTGATCGCAGTGTAGATGTTAAAAATACACAGAAGGAAGCTGCGGCCCTTCTTCTGGTAAGTTCCCTTAGACGGCTCTTACTACTTCCATGACCTGTGTTGTACACGATCTAAGTAATAAGTACTTAGGTCTTAGGTAGCTACACTTTGTCCATAGTATTAGCATGTACCAAACAAAAACCAAATACCTATACTTAGTTACTAAGACAAGAGTGGATAGGTGTCTTCTAGACCTTCGTGATACACCGTCGGCCACATCATCACTTTTAAATTTTGTCAGATATTTCCGTTTTCAGTCCCGATTGAACGAAACGAAACGAAATTTCGTAAGGAAAGGTCTCCGGTATACGAAAAAAGAGGATCCGTTTATTGTCCCGTGATGGCGTATGTATTTATAGCGAGTTCACTCACCTGACAATATTTCGGATCCAGCAAACGATTGTTATCGGACCATTTTTATGGATTTTTAGCTACTGGAAAAAATCGTTACTGGATCCGGAATACTGTCAGGTGTGTGAACTCGCTCCTACAACTACGTACGCCAGCACGGGAAAATAAACGGATCCAGTAAAATGGATCCTGTAAAACTGATCTGTAAAACAGGTCCTGTAAAACAGATCCTGTAACACAGATCCTGTAAAACGGATGCTGTGTGTATGAGCCCTAAGTTTAGCCTCAGAGGACTTGCTTGCACAACTTGACCTCGACTAGTTATGTATGTGATGTGACTGACACACAAACTTACACAACTCAGGTCATGTTGGTTAACACAGCACACAACATAGGCACACATTATGACAACTTCTGTGGCGTAGCGGGCGAAGGGCCGTCTGCAACGTAGGACGTTGAGGGTTCGATTCCCGCCTTGGGACAAATGTTTTATATAGGACAGATATCTGCAGATAATTGTTTCGGGTATTCTGGGAGATTTCTATGCATGGTAAACAATATATATATATTTATAAAATAAATTGTATTATGTATATCAGTTATCTAGTACTCATAACACAAGCTCTGCTTAGCTTGGGGCTAGATAATGCTATGTGAATTGTACAGTATTAATTATATATATTTTTTTTTATATTCGATAGATCTTCGTTTGACCACAGTCTCACCTGATGGAAAGTGCCGATGTGGCCGACGATGTATCACGAAGGTCTAGAAGACACATATTCACTCTTGTCTTTAATTGATATTAATTCTATTGAACGAATTCTTTTAAAATATTAATAATTAGTATTTACATACTAATATAAAAAAGGGAAAGTAATTCTGTCTGTTAAACTTTCACGCCTCTGCTGTCTGGGTAAACAGATCTTAATAAAACTTGGCAGGGTGGTAAATGGTATCCCGGGGACGGACATATGCTACTTGTAAAGCACGTGCGAAGCCGCGAGCAGAAGCTAGCTAGCCATAAATTATAAAATATTTGTTAATGACCATAAAGTTAAGGGAACGATGTTATCGAAGTTGTAGGTCACTATGTCCAAATGGTCCAACTAGATAAATCCAACTTCGATAAAGAGGTCAGCCGACGAATCCAACTCGGATGGGCAGCGTTCGGGAAACTGCGCAATATCTTCTCGTCACAGATACCGCAGAGCCTCAAGACGAAAGTCTTTAACCAATGTTTGTTACCATGGAGCCTTTTAATTCGCGGACTGTTAGGTTCATGAGGTATTTCCTCCCGCGAACAGTCGGGTTGTGGACTGATTTCCCTACCGAGGTTTTCCATCACAACATGGGGTTCTTCAAAGGGGTCTTCTAAGAGTTCCAAGGGTCAGCAACGCACGTGTACGTGTAACGTCTCTGACATTGCAGGTGTCAGGCGGGCCGCATGATTGTTTGCCACTTTGTTAGTTTCAAAAATATACAGGTGTCCCATAATGAGTGAATAACCTTTAAGGTGCTTGTAAAGGATTTCTAGGCTAAGCAAAACAATATTTTGAAATAACTTGGCCCGATTGCGACTTATACAACTTTTTTTTAACTTAGACAAATTTATTTGTACCTTTGTCCACGTTTTTGGGCACCATGCCCATAGTTTAAACAATTTCATGGGTTTTTCTTTTGGATTGTATAAAGGAAAAGTAATATTTACCAACACCTTTTAAAATATTATGGTAAAACTAACTGCTGCCCGCGCCTTCACCCGCGTTGTATCGAAATAAAAATAGCCTATATGTTATTCCAGGTCCCAAACTATACCCATACCAAATACAGCCTAATCGGTTCAGAAGTTTTCGTGTAAAGGAGTAACAAATATCCATACATCCATCCATACAAACTTTCACGTTTATAATATTATAGTAGGAAGTAGGTCAAGACATGTTTAAAAACAAAAAGATTTTTCATTTCATAATGCAAAGTTTGATCATCTGTGGTGTAGTAAAATTACAAGTAAAATATACCTACATATATCAAATTAATATAAATGAATTATAAATTAAATCAAATAATGATAAACAAATTAATTGCAGGATCCTCTTCTGTCATCATTCCTGAAGAGCTGCCATCGTTACTCTCGGTGGCCTACTCCAACATCCCGCCCATCAAGAAAGGTAATCAATAACTACATGTAATCACTTCAGTAAACGTGAGACCGCGACACAGCAAACGTAGTGTAGGATGCCATGTGTCCAGGTGTGATGACGACGTGCTCTAGACTGCTGGCAGATGCTGCATGCTGCTGGAGACAGGCCATCATATTTAAGCTAACACAAAACCCATTAATAAAACAATAGCTGACCCGTGCCCACTTCGTTAGGCGGTAAATATTTTCACTAGTTAATTTAAATAACGTAATTAACGTACTAGTGACCCGCCCCGGCTTCACACGAGTGCAATGCTGATACTAAATTATACAAATATAAACAATCATCTTGAAGCACTCTATCTATTAAAAAAATCGCATCAAAATCCGTTGCGTAGTTTTAAAGATCGAAGAGATGTGATGATGATCCTCACAAATGATGTGGCTTTCTATTGGAAAAATAAAATAATATTAAAATATTTTATTTCGAATAACAAGATCCATATTTTTTTAGTAAAAGAAATATGACTTTATTGACAAAGAAAATAACAATCAAATAATATAAAGAAATTAAACTAGTATTTACAATTGAAACAATTGAGCTAACTGCAGACTGTTGCAAACAATCTACAGATAGCTCAACTGGTCCATATCAATACCAGTCGGAAGCGTCCCCAAGACGCTGGCTGCATTGCCCCGCTGTATGGCAATGCTAATGCGCTGCGCCAGATACTCACCAGCTCTCGGGTCACGCGTCGCTTCGACCAGGCGCTCAGATAATTTTTTGAAAACCCGGAGAGCCTCGGCACCCCACGGACCTAGGGTCTCGACTCCAAGGGGAGCAAATGCGTAGGCTCTGTCGAGACCTGCATATTTGCGCCTCTTGAGATCCTCGGCCAAATCTGCCGCCGAACCAGCCCTCACGGATGTCCTTGAAAGATGGGAAGGCGCAAGTGTGTCGACACATGTAGCGTCCCACACAATAGGCCTGCCCAGCTCCCAAGGGACTAAAGTCTTTTTTATTTATTTATTTATTTATTTATTTATTTATTTATAATAATGTACAACTATTCTTACGGGCACACCCAATGCAATAGTGTACCTATATTAAATTCTTAGTCTAGTCTTATTGTTAAAATTAAAATAGAAAATCATTAAACATATTAGAATTATGAAATCAAAGATAAGTCATGCCGTCGGGCCTCTTACCATCGTCACGCAACAGACCATTCGGTTCGAGAATAGCTGGTACGTTAGCGGTGACAAAGGCCCGCCGGATGATGTCGTTAAGGCTGGCATGGCGAGATATCCGACCGGCAGCCCTAGTACACGATAATCCGTGATGACCAAGCTGTTCGACAACAGTACCGCACTGGCATTGATGAGGCGCGCAACACCTTGCACCCAACCGAAGACATGTTGCTATACGGAAAGTTACGGGATCCAATAGAGTGCCAGTATTATATGAAGGAAGTGCTTGCAACCAATGTCCTGACTCCCATTTAGAAACGGCCAGGAGACGGGCACGATCTGCAGAGCTGGAGCACGTTTGTAACAAACAATTCCGTGTCAACTCACACAGAGGCCCGTCCCATTGCCGTTGGGACAAAAGAGATTTTGGGGGAGCAGCATCAGGACAAGCACTATGCCAAGCCATTCGAGCCTCGTCTAAGAACGAAATTTCGAATGAATTTCCAGGTGAGACCAAAGACGGATTTAAAATTTTTTCCACTAATGAACTAGTGCTGTAGACGGAAGACAAGAACGCTGGCAGGGCTACACTTGAAATTTTGCGGATATCTAAGCCTCCCAATTTGACAGGCAGGGAGGCCTGCGACCATGCCTTGTCATCGAAACAGATATTCAAAACCGATGATAAAGTATTCTTTATTATGTTGTCTAAGCCTTCCAAGAGCTCGCTGTGTTTCCACAGTTGACAACATCTCAAAGAATACGTAAATTTAGGTACAAACAAGCAAAACCGAATAATTGTAAAAGCCATATGGCTATTAATTTTGAGAAGTCTGTTCGAGGTTTTGTTGAAATTTTGAATTATCTCATCTACAAATGACTGAAAAGACTCATCAAAAATTGGTGAACCAAGGAGGCGAAGTGAACATTTATCTACAACTGTAATGTTGGGAGCCAAACTATTGAATTTTATTATGATATTGTTTTTGTCTACACAAGAGTCCGAAATAAAAAGCTCGCACTTTAAAAAATTTAGTTCTAAACCTATTTGCCGAAATTCATCTGTGATGATTTTTAGGTCATTAAAAACTGTGTCCACGTCTCCCCCTATCGTTCCGTCATCTAAATACCAAACATTAAGTTTGGATTTAAGACGTTGCATTACTGGTTGGATAGCAAGGCTAAAAATGGCCGGACCAAGAGGGTCGCCCTGCTGACAACGAACCGCGGACGAAATGACATTGTTTCTGTAAATTAATTTTGACGGTGAACCGTAGCATTGCCAGAGATAGGGATAAATTTCTGGAATTTTGTCTTTAATTTCTTTTAGCAAGGCGCCCCTGTCTACGGAATTGAAGGCGTTTTTGACGTCTACCTTCAGAATTACCTCCCCATCATTTTTGTCCAAAAATGTTCGAAGGGAATGTACTGCGGCCTCACATCCGCCTCGCGAACCAAAGCCTAGCTGAATTGGTCGAAAATAATCGCCTAGATAGTCGGCTTCTTTCCGACAACAGACTTTAGACGCGAGGCGGCGGTAGGTGGTGCCCACGGCTATGGGTCTTATTCCGCCATCCTTCTTTTTTAGTGCGCAAAGATTCGCACCGTACAAGAGTTCTGTGATCTCGCTGTTGACTCGACCTGACAACATCAGGTTGATTAAAGATGTCAAGTTTTCGAGAAGGACTTCTCCTGCATGGCCAGACCCACCAGAAAGAAGATCTTTTAGATGCTGTGGAGTCACAGCATCCAGGCCGCCGGCGGACCCACTCTGGAAAGACATGACAGCTTTAAGCACATCCTGGCTGATCGTGTCCACAGCGACATCACTCTCTTGCAGTGGATCGGGGAGTTGGATATTGGCCCTTGCAGCTGGATGCTTACTCTCAAGACATATGAGAGTATCATCGTTATTTGGCGCCATCGTGTCATTTGAAAAAAGTATGCGAGAGGCACCTTTTATGTCACCATCACTGAGTTTACTCTCTACAAGTCTATAGATAGTAGACTCAGACAATGGTTTATTTGATTTGGAATTTTGTTGTGTGACCTGATCAACAATTGAAATAGGCTGCCCTTCGCACGCAGTACCTAACGCAATTTTGTTTGATTCTAACCGTCATAGAAGCTTTGTTGGCCAAATCTTTTTTTACATGTAGTACTCTGTAAGGGAAAACTAGTAAATGCTCCCAAGCTCGTTTGGTGTTTTTTGATACAGTATTCCTAATGGCCTCTGAGAGAGCAGAAGCGACAGAGATGCGGGCACCTCTAGGAATACGTTTAAAAACAGGGGTTGTAGCTTTGTACTCACTCAGAACTTTCCAAAACGGGGATGTGTCAGCCACACTATTAGAATTTTTCATCATCGAAATATCTACCGCTCCTGCAACCGGAACAGACAGCGGGATAATGGGATCCTTATGAATTCTTGTTTGGTGAATTTTGAGGCCTCTCTGTCCCTTGAAAAAACGAGCCTGGGGACATTGTGTGCACTCTAAGAGAGGCTGCACAGACACGATGGGATTGATTCCCGTAGCATTCCTAATTGCATCTAACGATTGCGTGCATTGTATCATCACAATATGAACTTACGAATGTAAATAAAAATTCTTACAAATCTAAATAACCTAACGGGATGACAGCGGCTGGCGCACGCGTGGCAGCCCGGCGCCGGGCTCCACGGCAAACGCCCTCCTTACTGTGAACAGAAAAATAACAAAGACGAAACTTCTGTCAAAATCAACGGAAACAAACTACAAAGAGAGAATCCACCTTTTCAATTTATGTTGCGCTAAGGTTGTCCCGGGCCTGGAAAACAATACCTGATGCGCGCTAGATGGTGGACCGCCGGCCCCAGAGCTCTAAAGCTCCCCAAAGGCCGTAGAAAACTCTTTCTGAAAAAATACAAGCAAAAATCAATTAGCAAGGTGACAGTTTTAGTAAAACCACTATAGAAAATACTTAAAAATTAAGGTGTAAAAGAATTTTCAAAATCGGCACAGTAGATCCAGAGATTACCCCCTACAACCTCACAAACTTTACCTCTTTATAATATTAGTATTGATTTACATTACTCGTTGATTTGAGATACATCATCATCATCATATCAGCCCATACACGTCCACTGCTGAACACAGGCCTCCCCCGTACGACGCCACAAATAGCGGTCTCGAGCCGCCTCCATCCATCGACTCCCTGCGACCGCTATGATGTCGTCGGTCCATCGAGTGGATGGTCTCCCATGTGGATACTTGAGATACTTCCTTCATTAAATATTGCCCAAAATTATATCTGAAAGTCGACGCCAAGCAGTGCATTAGTTATTTGTGTCGTGGTTTGTTTGCATATATTGTATATCAAGATTGGCTAGTGTTTTATGTATAGAGTGATAGTTATAGTTATGTAAAGAGTATCTTATAACATTTCAGGCACTGACTCTCGCGTCGGTTTTGGCTTCGCATTCGGAAACCATGCTGACTTCCAAGTTCTACTGGAGTTGGGGCCTCAAACCAATACCATGAATCTGAGTGAGTGCTTATTTACAATGAGAAATATAACATAGAAAATTACAAAACCAATTAGAACTTTTAACAATTAAACTAACTATAGTAGACTAAATTGTTTACTAATGCAGTGGAGTAAATTGTTCTGTGAACTGCAGACAAGCAGCAAGCAATCTAGAAAGAAAAAAATGTATACTCCCGAACTATATTTACCCGACTGCGCAAAAAAAAGGGTTATGTTTTCAGCCGACTTCGAAAAAAAGTAGCAGGTAAGTTATTATAATGTTCTGTTGTATGTGTTCGTTCTCCTCTAATTTTGAAACGATTTTTATGATTTTTTTAGTTTTGTAAATAGAGAATGATCGCGTGAACATTAATTTAATTTGAACGAAGGTGATAATCAAGAAATTTAATATATAATATAATATATAATATAATAGTCTTAAGTTATTTTATATAATCAAACTAGAACTTGTATTTACAATTGCAACAATTGAGCCGACTGCAGACTATTGCAAACAGTCTGCAGGTGACTCAACCGGTTCATATCAGATGTTAAGTACCTATGTTCGATATTAAGTTAAGCTATTTGACGTGTAAATTTATTATTTACCGATAAAATCTTGAATTTAGGATAGCCCCTAAATTTTTATTCCCAAGGTCTTTGTCCCGCAAAACTTAAAAATAAGTAAAATTATGAAATTAGAAGTAAGTTTTTTCAAAGTAATTCGTTTCTCAGGGCTTTTTTTTACGAATGAGTTGTGTACGATTGTACGGAACCCTTTGTGTCCGAGTGGACTCGCCCTGCTCGGTTTTATTTCAAACCAACCTTTACTTCCAGCCGGTCAACCGTTCGGTTCGCAGCCAGCGAACAATGCCAAGCGTCAAGCGTTGTACCCACCTCAGAAGAACAACAAGAATAGAGAAAAGGTAATCCATGGAAATCCTTACTAATTTTAGAAATGCGAAAGTGTGTTTGTTTGTTTGGCCTTCCTTCACGCCTTATCTAAGCAACCAATCGACTTGATTTTTGACATTGAGTTAGTTGAAAGGATGCAGAGTAACAAACTACTTACTTTTCGTCCTAGTAAAACATCAAATTCCCATGGGAGATTTACGGGAATATAAATCTACAAAAAAGTCCGCGATGACATCATCATCATCAGCCCGTATACGTCCACTGCTAAACATAGGTCTCCCCCAAACGACGCCACGAATAGCGGTCCTGAGCCGCCTCCATCCATCGACTCCCTGCGACCGCTACGATGTCGTCGGTCCATCGAGTGGATGGTCTCCCATGTAGGGGGGGGATTTGCGATGGCATATATGTATGTATATAATATTTCCTTTAACTTTATTCCAAACATAGTCCATGCGGGCGTAGCCGCGAGCGGGTCAGCTAGCTTTCTAATAAATAATGCTTCAGAAATTCTGACATGTTATTTCTTAGAGATCCGAAACATAACGTTCGAAACGTAATGCTTTGACCACGGTAATGTTATTTTGACTCAGAATCATTTTCATAATTGGTAATCGAAAGAACGAACCGACCGTCTTTCATTTTGTGCGATCAAGTTATTCATCGACGACTTCGTTCGTTTTTCAAAGTAGACCTCCATCCAGAGCTCTAGAGGCATCTCAAATTATTATTTTTTCCAGTATCTCCAATCAGACGCGGGGAAATACCTGCAGAACTGGGCTCAGAAGATGCGGTACCCGAAACCAGTGGCCAAGGTACCGCAGGCCAGGCCGGGGGACGTTCCTAACTTGGAGGACTCTATGGTGGAACTCGTTAAAAACTCAAAGGTATGGTAGCAAGCTGTTTGTGAGGTTCGTTGGAGGAGTAATTAACTCGAATGTTGTATACTGAATATTTATTGAGTAAAAGCAAGGCTGTTTATACTCATTTATAATTTTACTATAAATTTATTCCTTATCTTAGTACATTTTTAGTAATTCAATATGCTTCTTTATATAATAACATGTATTTCTATTTTCTTATCTAAAGATTATTATCTTAAATGAGTCATAATCCTATATTATGTACAAATATATTTTTCATTATCCTCAATTAGTAATTGAGTTACGTAGGTAGGTAACCTACACTATATTTTTATATAAAACAGAAATAAAGATAATAATAGTTTCCCCATAGCCAACTTACCCAGTCCCTCAATAACATGGCTTTTTTTTGTTATTTTAATTTTCCTTTACACCTGGCGGATATCATCTTCGGGTGTATCATATTGTGCAACCAAGGATGATACCCGCCATGTGTAGCTCTCGCCTTTACATTAATTCTCATAAAGGGCCTCTGTGCTGTTGGCTCCGGCCCCACGCATGCCTCCCAAAGGACCGGGTCACTATACATATGGCCCGTGATCATGGAAATGAGAAACATAATAATAAACCCGTATTTGACACTTACAATAGAAAATTAATAATAATTTGTGGTACTTATCTACCTACTACCCTATGTAATTATATAATTCTGATTTAAAAAAATAAATAGTATATGTAACCAAATTTTTTTTTCTTTATATTAAATATATTTGAAATAAAGTTTAACATTTATTAACAAAGAAAATGACAATAACAGAATAAAGCAATTACAACCGGTAGATTTAGTAGCACTTATTTAATTTCTATATTATATTTATTATACTTATATCCTCTTATTTCTTACTTAAATCTATTTCCTTAAAATGTAAGCCGTCATCAGAGGGCAGACTGCCCATATAATACGGGCAACATTGCCACGTTGAATGGCAATGCTATTCATTGACCGAAATCTTCGATCAACAATATCAACTCTTAGAAAAAAAACCAGCATTCTGATTTCCAATCACCTGTGGATTGATTTTTTGTAAGCTTAGCCTTTCATATGTGGCGGCCATTTTGCACAAAATGGCGAATCTGTGGAGGTACTTCTGGGTAGCCACCCAGAAGTACCTCCACAGATTCGCCATGCCGCGATAGCCGAGCGACGACTGATCGTGATTAAAAAAATATATCTCTAAAGTTTTGTAGGGAGCTTTAAGTAACAATAAAGGTAATTGATATCCTGTTAATTTCCAGGGTGAGTATGAGATCCATCAGCCGACGCCGGGCAACGTGCCGTCCTACGTCCTCGACGACTTGCGGAGACTCTACGGACAGAAGAAAGAAGAGGCTAAGAAGTAAGGCCCTGATCCAATCAGCAGTTTTGGCGTTCTCTTCAGCCAACCATCTACACAACGGCACAAAATTTCGCCTTTATAAAATTCTACTAGCAACTCGCCCTGGCTTCGTACGGGTAGTAGAGCATATTATTATTATAGAATGGGTATAATTAGCTATCCTTCAAAATAGATACATGCTATCGCAGACTTTTTGTAGATCTATAAAAAAGAAATATCCCAACTTGAATTGTTTTGTTAGAATCAGAATCAATAACTTTATTTCTTTAGGCTTACAAAATAAGCACTTAGACAAGTCAAATTGTATACTATAAACATCATATAAGAAATAAGGTGTTATTGATATTCTCTTCATTTTTTATAACTCAAAGGCAGTGTTTTCGATGACAGCTCCAGGCGGGGCGGCTTCACTTTTTCCGACACTTCCAACAATTATCGCTATATTTCAACCAATTTACACAACCATTCTATTGATCGGTAACGGCATAAAAATCCGTTCAGTAGTTTTTGAGATTATCGCCAGACAAACAGACAGACGCGGCGGAGGACTTTGACTTTGTTTTATAATATTTAGTAGGATAAACGAATGGCGTTTGTTAAAATAAACAAAACTATTGTTTCAGGGTCATAGAGAAGAAAAGAAGTGAAGCTGAAGTCGAGAAGATCACAGCAGATCTATCAAATGTGGATTTAGACTAGACTATTACAGAATACATGCACACACCCTCATAATTATAAACGTTAGTAAAACGGGGTAAAGGGAGACTCCGGGGTGAATAGAAATGGACTAAATATACTGGAGCTAAACATGCTTTTGCAGAGGCCAGCTCCACTGACACAGGAGGTGAACACTCACGGACTAAGGATGCTTGCACTGCTAAAAGTCAGGTAATGTCTTGCTCCAGTATTTCGTTCATTTCTATTGTGATTTCTATTCACCCTGGAGTCTCTATTCTCCTCGTTTTATCCGGTACTTTGGTTACATCTGTTTGCTTACTAGGTTAGGATGAATAAAACATTAGATTTATGATCGCATATCGATATTTTTAACCGACATCAAGGTTCTCAATTCGGCTGTATATTTTTTTGTATCTGTGTTACGCGATCATTCCACCAATTATGGACCGATTTTGATAATTCTCAATTGTTTAGAAAATGATCCCGTGGTGGTCCCATAATAATTTTATCCCAGGGCCTAAAAACAGTATAAAAGTAAACCCGGAACTCGAATTTGATTATTAGGTTTTTGAAAATAATCAAATTATCACAATAACAGTAAAAAAGAGGTGGGTTCAGGAATTTGAAGTCAGTTTATCGTTTTTTAAAACACGCGAAATTATTAGGTCCCATAATATGTTAATAACTGATGCAAAGTGATAAAACAACAACTGTTTTAAATAAACAGATTTTTACAAGTAAGGATTTATGGGTTAAAAAAGAAAAGTTCGAAATTATACAAAAGGAATAAACAAACACAGGTTAAGTTGCAAAAGTAATAGGCGATTTAATAGATTTAACAATAATAAATACAAGCATCAAAGGTAAATACATTTCCTTCTGTAAAAAAATACTGAATAGATCGAGCTTATATTGTGTCATAAATAGTTCTAAACGGGAGATGGAGCCGTGAAAGAAAGCTAGTTCTATAATTGTATATGTGTGAGAGAGCTTAGCACGGAAGAGCAAAAAGCGCTGAACAGGGTTTAACCTCTAAAAGCGGTTTTAGGTATAGCTACTAGGAAATGTAAACGAGGTTTTGAAAATTGTGTGTTTAGGAATTTTGTCGTTTACTTTTAGTACTGTGGTATGGTATGAGGCTTTTATATTAATATGAGAAAATATATATTTTTTTACAAACATATCTTGTTTTGTTTTTTTAGAAATTTTGGCCAAATGACTGACAAGTATGTAGTTGTTTGCGGGTCTGATTGTTCCTAGGTCTTGCCTAAGAATTAAAAAATACAATACCATACAAAACTGCTTATTTTACACCACAAAGTAACTATTTGAAAAACATGAACAAGTCCAACGGGCGGCCTTGCGATTTCTCCTTCCAGGCAACCTGGATGGATAGAAAATTATTGCAAAGAAGAAAGATAAATAGGGTAAATCAGCTGCATATGTAATATATAGGTTAATAAATAAATACCAAGAGCAAAATAAATAAGTACCTACCAATGTTTACTTTTCTGACAAATAAAAAAGTAGAGATCCAGCTTTCCTAATGGACTCAGGTAGTGCGATATATGTATATAAAATAGGATTATGTACATATATGCAAATTATTTTCAGCAAATAAAAAACTGATGCAACGAGTTTATTCATTCGAAATAAAGCTCGCAGCACCATGTAATTTTTTTAGCACGATCCTCTTTCGCATGGATCATACTCTTTCGTTTTTCATATAGTGGAGGCCTCACTATTAGCTTTATTTTGTTCCGTCGGTATCTACTGTAATCGAACGAAAACGTAAATGTCGTACGAAGTTGAGGTGCTTTTTCACTTTGGAATGATGATTTTATATTTTACAAGGTTTGCTGGAAGAGAACTCTTTTTAGGGTTAAGCTCGCCTTGGCCATGAATTTACTTGCTAAATGTTTTGTATGTACCTATATTTTAACTATATTCTTAAATTCATTATTGTACACACAAATAATATCATAAATGACGACCGATGTGGCGCGGTGGGCGAAGGTCCGCCTGCGACGCAGAAGGTTGCGGGTTCGATTCCCGCCTCGGTACAAATATTTGTACGATCTGCAAATATTTGTTCAGGGTGTTCTGGTCGTTTTTCTATGTACAATAAAAAATATCTATCTATGTAATATATTGTATTATGTATAGTATCAGTTATCTAGTACCCATAACACAAGCTCTGCTTAGCTCGGGGCTAGGTAATGCTGTGTGAATTGTCCAACATTATTATTATAAATCGAGAAATGACCTTATTTGGGAACAATTCTGTCACAGCCGCAATTGACTGATAGCTGGCAAGTGCCTTGCTTTTGCAAGCTTTGAGATGCAAGTCCTTCTGTATAATCACGTATAATCTCGATTTTTTTTATTTGAAATTGTTGCGATCGTTTTCCTAATGAAAGTGACGGACGGGGGGCTTAGCCCACTTACCGCACCGTTGCAAAGTTATTGCCGTATCATACCGCCCTACACGTCGCTTGGGCACCCTGTACATATAATCAAACGGAGAGAATACAAAGAACTTCAGTAAAATTAATGAAAATTATTTAATGTGCGACAATAGTATGAATCACTCAATAATAGATCTGAATTCATCTGCTGGTAGAATGAAGTGCACGAAACTAACGTCAGCGTTACATCGCTTGTTGAGGAGGTCCCTTATGACTACTTGTATAAATCTTAAGGTTATTGCTAACTTCATAAAAACCTTAGGTTTGGATTAGACAGTAAAAACCTATCATGCCAGGCGTGAGAGAATTACCAAACAATAACCAGCCGGGTAATGTACTGTATACTAGCTTTTGCCAGTGACTTTCATTAGTGGATAAATCGTAGCATATAGCTAACATGGGTCTTAAAATTTATTTTTAATAAAAAATGGAGCAGCTCTGTTTTCGGTGTTTTTCTTTGTTTTGATTTGTGTAGAATGGCATAAAAGAACCAAATTTATTTATTTCATTTGATTGTTTATTGGCTTGTTTATATTACATAAAATATATATAACTAATATATAAATATAACTAAAATATAAGTAACTCTTTATTGAAGGTTCATAATTTTCAGTTAGTGTTAATTTATTTATTTTAATTTGTTTCTGTATATTTGATATAAAATGAATCTTGTTACATAGATTGTGTATGTAAACTGAAAATTATTTCTGGAATAAATGTCATTTGATTACATCTTACCTAGGGTTGAATCACATGGTCTCACATGTAGGGGGGGATTTGCCATAATCACCACGCTTGTCAGGCCGATTGGTGACCGCAGTGTTTTTTTTTTAAAAATACTCAGAAGGAACCTGCTCCCCTTCCTCTGGTAGGTTCCCTTAGTCGGCATGGGAGACCATCCACTCGATGGACAGACGACATTGTAGCGGTAGCAGGGAGTCGATGGATAGAGGCGGCTCAGGACCGCTATTTGTGGCGTCGTATGGAGGAGGCCTATGTCCAACAGTGGACGTGTATGGGCTGATATGATGAGGGTTGAATATATTTTCAATAATAAATTATTACAACCAAACTAACAAAATATGCTTGCATATTAGATACCAGCAGGTAGGTTATGTACCCTATAGATTGCGAATTGTGTATCTATTCATATAATTGCTAGTAAGTACATTGACAGTTGCAATTTAGGGATAAACCGAGTCGGTCGCCATTTTGTTTTAGACCCCTAATCCTTTTTTTTAGTTAATTCAGGCCATCGTAAATCTTTTCATGAGTTCATGGTGCACAAAGTGTTAAAAAAATATTCTTTATTCAACATCTTTTAAAAGAAATGAAGATCCTTGGTTTCGTTGCTGTCGTCATACTTATTTTTAAAAGTAAGTAACTATCAGATAAGATTACTGAAACCTGACGCGATCCTCTTTTGTTTTTGGTAGACTGAAGGCCTACTTTCATCTCGAAATTTCGTTTTATTTCGTTCAATCGGTACTCTAATCGAACGAAAACGTAAGTTTCGTAGAAATTGAGCAGCTTTTTCACAGGAAATTATGTAGACCAGGTAGTTATATTTTTCATTCTGATTGACAACACAATTTTGGTTCTTCAAATCGCTACTAATATTATAAATCTGAAAGTAACTCTGTATATCTGGCTGTCTGTTACCTTTTCACGCCTAAACGGCTGAACGGATCTGGCAGGGAGGTAGATGGTATCCCGTGGACGGATATAGGGTAGGTACATGAAAAGCGCGTGCGAAGCCGCGGGCAGCAGCTAGTGGTTTAAATGTTAAAATGTATTAAATGGTCATAAAATTCGTTCGAAAAGGGCTCTTTCGCAAGTAAGCGTGAGTAGCTACATGTTCAGTTTTGCATCCGTACTTTGCAACTGCGGATGACAAGCACCAGAGGAGACCTCCAGTATCGACAGATATGTGACGTCACCGTGGTTAATTGAAACAAAAGAGAATCGCGTCAACTCTTAAAAATTTACCAAAGTACGTCTACTGTTATATTAGTCGTGTAAAAAAAGAAGGTGATTTGGAAATAACAGCGGGAAAGCATGCACTCCCTATAGCTACACGACATAGTCACCCGAAACTTCGTACTTATTTTATAGGTGTGTAGTCAAAGTCGGAGTCAAACGGATCATGGAGTCGTGTCCGCTCCTGGATCCGTGTGGTTCCGCCTACTTATTTAAATAAGTAGGTACTACAATACTATAGTATAGTCTTATGAACCTAGAAGTACGAAACTTTTGTAACTACCTACTCACTAATCTAGAACAAGGATTGTAAAACAGGAAAGTATTTGTCATAGTTTCGTTTGATCCACCGAAACAAACGTGTCCTATACAAACAGATCCAATGGACATGTAGGAACCGTTACTGCAAGCGATTCTAACAGATCCGCCAGATTCACTGAATCAACAAACAGATCTAATGGACATATAGGAATCGAAACTGCAGGCGGATCCAGACAGCTCCGCGGAATCGTATGCTGGATACGTATCGGATCAGATCCGATCCAGTCCTGGACACGTTTAGCGCATGCCTAACTTATTTCTTGTTCCAAGTAGGCCTAGGTATCCAGGGTTCTAGTTAAATAAGTCAGTTTCCAGGTGCAGATGGCATATTCCTTGTCATCCCGGAAGATGTGGTGGCTGGGTTTGCGGCGATCTACGGCTTTGCGCCCAGAATTTTTTCAGGTTAGTTTTTTGTCATAGTAAAGTAGCTTCCGCCCGTGGCGTCGCACGCTTTTTTAGAATATGTTATTTCAGGTCCAGGAGGACAATTCTGGCAATACATCTACTATAAATATGATAAGGACAAGAACTGACAAAATATCGAGTGATTGATGAGCAAACAAGCATATTCTCAAAATCTGCAATTCTATATTTATAGAAGGCTTTTCTTTGATAGGTTCCTCGATAAGTCTTACGAGAATGCAGTTGTCGGCAGGACTCGATATTTATCAAATGATCTTATAGCCTGCGCTACCGAGTATCACTCGATAAAGTACGCAGAATTGGCTCCCTGATCTTTGTGTATCTAAAATGTCAGCCTGATCCATCCAGTAGTCTATAATAATATCATAAAAGAGGAAAGATTTGATTGTTTTTTGTTTGTTTGCATTAAATAGGCTCAGAAACTACTGAACCGATTTGAAAAATTATTTCACTGTTGGGAAGCTAAGCTATCCCCGGGTGACATATATAAACTATATATATATTTTTTAAAAGACTCATTTGTTTAGTTAGCGAAGTATAGATTTTTCAGTAAAATATAAAAAATTTAGATTTTTTGACTTTGATTAACTACCTCGTACAGTCAGCGTCAAATTGATACGCAGCTCATTATTTCATATTTATGTGAGCAGTCAGGGTGTTCAAAATTATCTTAGCTCTCCAAGTTATCTGTGCATAAAATGTACCTTCAAAAATATTAACTCAAGAGTTTGCATACTACCTTTGAGAGCTTTGTTAGCTAAAACAATTTTGAACATCCTGACTGCTCATATCGTCCCTGTAGAAGGAAAATTAAATAACTGACAAAACCAAAATCCAAAGAAAAACGCGATATACTGTTTTTTTGCGACAAAAATAGCGATAACTTTTTTTTGCATACCGATTATGCCGTCGGTTTTTTGGTATGTTATAGGTTGTTACTAGGGATTGCAAAATCCGGATAATTTTCTTAACCGGTTAATTAAGCTTTAATCATTTTTGAATCCGGTTAATCCGGATAATTCGGTTAATTCGAATAATTGAAGAATTTAAAAAAATATCATTCTATTAGTGTAATTTTGAACTAGCGTTTTAGTAAACTAAGTATTTATGTGACAAATAAATGATTTACTTACTTCTGCCTGCGCTTTAGCAAGCAATTTCCCGGGATTAAAAGCAGGCTTTATGTAATTACAGATCTAGAACTATATTTATACCAAATTTTGTCTTACTGCAATCAGAGTTTTTTGCATGCTAAGGTAACGAACATCCATTTATCTATCCATTTACAAACATTCTCATCACACTCACATTATAAAAATAAAAGTTTGGATTTACATTAAGTATTGGATGTGTCAACAAGCCATTGCCGTGGGAGCTGGCATCTTCTACGGCAAATAAGACTGAAATAGAGAGACATAGGAGACTAATCAGAAACTATACTACTGCCGACATCAGTGAGCAGGATTTTGATAACAGGACGCCAGAAAAATTGTGGATAACTTTGCTTGAAAGGAAGAACGTTGGTGGCCAATACACAGAGCAGAGAGTTGGCCGAGTTTGCTCTACGCTCCTTGTCTCTCCTAATTACACCACACAAATCCACAGTAGAGCGTGTATTCAGCATTATGAACACAGTAAAATCCAAAATGTGGAACCGAATGCTGCCTATGATGCAGGCGATTACTCGCATTCATTTGCATTTTAGTGTGCGAAAAATATGCTGCAATACATTTCGCCCTACGAACGAAATGATTAAAATGCACAACTCAAGAATGTTGTACCAAAGCAGACCGATTGATGCAACCACCACTTCTAGGAATGAAGATTCTCCCACTAAAATAGATGGTGAACGTCTGCAGGAAGTTCCGGAAGAAGTTCACCATCTACGTACAAATAAATAAATTAATAAAATTGTTTTGCTTTACGTTGCCTTTTTTTACGAGTCTTCTTTATTTGAGCTAAATATAGGCTCCTTAGCTCAAAATCTTAGGCGAATTAGGCTACTTGTACGAAAAAATATATTAGGCGATTTAGGCTACTCGGTAGGCAAAATTAGGCGAATCGAGTTAGCTTTTATCTGGCAACCCTGTCGGAGACCCTCATGGATGATGTAGATGTGGAAAGGGAACACAGAGAATTATCAGTCAGAGCCCATAGTTTTGCATGATGTAGTACGGCCGTAAAAACGAGTCTGTTTAGAGTGTACTGCCAGTCATTGTATACGTGCATTCTATGGGTCAGTTACACACAGCGATGCTGGAATACTCTGCGTGTCCAGTATAATAATGGGTTCAGGTTGGTGATGGGGCTGCCACGTTCTGTAGCGTATCGGGGATATTTGCGAATACACGCGTAGAGGATTTTTACGCGATCATCCGCAACAAAATGTCGTCCCTGATGCGCTAGCTGTGCGACAACCGCTATCTGCAGCTTATCACAGAGGCTGAACACCGACTGCCTCTTCTTGTCACTGGACAAGAGTGCATGTTGTGCACTTTTGACCAGTGTCATATACTTATTTTGTATTTAAATTTTTATTTTATGTGTATATATGAACTTTGTAATTTATTATGTCTAAAATTTAAGTTTAAATCATCATATTGTATTGTAGGTATTGTATTTACGATCACAAGCTAATAAATTTTTGCTTAAAAATATTATCAATTACTACAAATAATTATTCGAATTAACCGGATTTCGATGCTTATAACCGGTTAATGTTTTTTGACAAATTATCCGGTTAATTCGGTTAATTCGGATGTCGAATAAACCGGATTGCAATCTCTAGTTGTTACTCAATCTATTGCTAGATTAAATGATAATAAATTAGGATCTTTTGTTTGAGAGAAATGAAATCGTACATTTCTCCCTTACCGAATTTTAAAGGTTTAGAACAATTATTTAGTTGATCATGTTAGTTATTCAGTTTTTTCTCGCCAATTAAGATCACTGGCGCCCAAAAAGCTAACGATAACTGCGCTTATTTAGTTTTCCTACATCAGTAAAATTATGATCCCATCATTTATTTACTTATATATGTAAAGACCATCCTATGCATTAGTAAGGATTTTAGTAAAATTAAGATATTTTTCACACAAAACCAAAAAAGTAATCATCTTCTTCATTGAGTGTGTAATATCATAAGAGTTAACCACTAGAAAGTCAAAATTATTTTGGTAGACGTTTTATTTTCATAAAATCAAATAAGACAATTATTATATGACAGGTGACGCTATGGCGCGAATAGTCGAAACTGAATCTAAATATGTAGTTAAAAAAAAACCATCTCTTCAATATTGTGCATATGCCAAAGTTTGAGAATCCTTCGAGATGTTTAGATCCGCGGTGGAAAAGGGACTACAACCCAAACATAACTGTAAATCTGCCGATGGAACATCTACGCATATTATGCGTAAAATTCTTCGCGATTTATACGTGTTTTTCAGCTGGAAATAAACCAATTAACTACTACTACGGGGTAAAACGTACATCCTAAAAAGCTACTTATACTTTACATATTGGTCTTAGAAGTGGGTGGTGGGGCGCAGATCATTCAGACGTCTGGTAATCACGATATTGGTAGATCGCGTTATATAATTACAAAGTTCAAGAAAGTAGTACCTAGATTTTAAAACTTCACGTGGAAAAGAGTCCACACTAAACTTCCAGGAAAACTGGCATGTTCTCCAAAGTTGGGGTTTAACCCAACTGAAGAATCACTTTGCTAACCGAGTAAGGAAGAACTTCCGAGTAAAGAGTTTGAAGAATAAAAAATATCTTTTAAACTCGTAAAATAGGTCAGATCTTAAACAACAGTTGACGGCAACCTGTCAAGATAATTCAGGACTGAATCGATAGAGCCCTACGTTTCAATGCATTTTCAACCAATCGAAGCAATGCCAAATCAGAGCCAGAAAACTGGAAAATGGCACCAAAACATTCCTTCCAATAACAATAACATTCCTCCTACTGAGATGTTTCAGTTCAAAAAAAAATTATCTGAATTTCATCGACTCCATCCACAGAAAGGATAATGATGATTTGACTTCGCAAGAGCTGAAATAGCACAGACCAATTTCTCGCCGTTATATCTTGCCATTATTATTGAACCAACGGCGGTATACGGTACTAATAAACGAGGTTTAAAGCTATGCTTTGTTGAAGTATCCTTGATCTTAGCTACCGAGAAGTGCTCGCTTCGGTTGCTTTGGAATAAAGCACAGATCTTAACTTAAGTATAGCCGCTTTTTTTTATTTAAACGCACCAGCAATCATGAAACACTTCCCTGAAATTCATATAGGTCTTGATACTTTCAATTCTTTTTTAACCAAACGTGTGTGTTACAAAAAAAGGGTTGTGTTCAAAATGCTGAAAAAAAAAACTGAAAATAATTTATTCAATGATTATTTACTGTATAAATTCAGAATCTTAATCCGTGTTTTTAAGCTGCTTGATACTGTATAAACAACCTTATTTAATTCCACTTATCCTGAACACGTTAACTCTCAGGTTGCCTGGAACAAATCGTTTCTGTTGCGATAAAAGCCGCTCATTGTAAGTTTTTGGTTTTATTAACAAATAAAATACAGCATAAACATTAAAGTCTATGCTGTATTTTATTTGTTTTATATTTTATCACATATTATTTGCTTTTATACCCCACTATAAGTTAGATTATGTCCTGACCTGATATGCATGTTTCTTAGAGGTAAAGATGTAATTTTTAGGAATAACATTCAGTAGACAGTTAAATAATTAACCGATTTAATTTTATTTGACACAGGAAAAATTCAGTAATTCACTTTATTTAATTATTCCAACTGCAATTTGGTCCTAGTCGAGCATAAATGAGTTCAGGGAAAACTGAATAAACGGCGTTATTGATTTTTCTTGCTTTCATAGTGACAACACGATGTCACTTATTTATTTTTTGCCGAGTTATTTACCTTTCCTTCGCTACTTTTCTCTATCTAAATTCACCTTTATCTATTTTTCCATATTTGACGACTTGCGCGATTCATTAACGTATAACTTTTTGATAAATTATGATACCGAAACTTTAGTAACACAGAAAGATGCAGCTTGAATTGGACTTTATGAAAATGCAATAAAGTAGATTTCGCAAAATGTGTTAGTTATTTAGTTTTCCTTCTACAGGGACGATATAAATATGAAACAATGAGTAGTAAGATATTTTTGAACATCTTGGGTGCTTACAACTTTAAGATGATTCGAAATGTTTATATTAATATCGAGTTACTGTAATATCGAGATATATTCTTCTACCCACGATCTAAGAAAACAAGGTGACGACGTCTGTGTCCGCTGGAGTTGCCACTTTATTTCAATAAATTGTAGAAGTAAGTTGGGAAACACATTAAACCTTGGTTCTACCATAGATGAGGGACCAAAAGAAGTCTGTATATTTGTTGCATTGGTCGGTTTTAACTTTTGACAGTGTTGCCAGATCACTGTGAATTTCTTCCCAACTTTATTCAAAATACCCCGAAAATTAACTTTTTGAAAAAAAAAGCTCCCAAAACACTTTTTATAAGAGGAAAAAATAAGAAAATACATTTAAATTTTCATCGAAATCAACCAACTTTGCACGTGCGTGGCTGTTGGTGCTAGTGTACACAAAATAAAGCTTTTTGTTACAAAACGATTCGTCGAGTTCCGATTACAACCACACGTGCAAAGTTATCTTGCTTGCACGAACATGAACAATTGAATTTAAGTATGTAGTATTGTTAGGACGAGAATACACACGTTATGTAGGTAGGTACACTAAACTAGTGATGAGAATTATTTTATGTTTGTGGTTGAATGATTGAGATACTCAAGAAAAGCTCATTCACCAAAGTTTTTTTACCCCCGAAAATCCCCACCACAAACCTTACCCCAAGTCGAAAAAATATCCGTTTCCCGAATTTGCATTGCAAGGAATCCCCCACAACTGACAACAGTGACGTTAAATGAATTACGTCACTGTTCTATATAAGTTTTCAGCCACCCATAAAAGCGGCAATGAAAACATTCAAAAACTATTTTCACTTCTTTTTCTAATCGTTAACTAACTCCTGCCTATCCAGAACCAAAGGCTCAACAGACCGACAGGAGCAGTTTGATTGAAATTTAACCATGGAATAGTGGTTCTGCTTTTGACAATTTCTCGAAACGCTTCGTTAGCGCGATCTAGCGTTCGTTCAATTTTAGCAGCGACATCTAGTTATGAAACGGAGCGGCTGAGAAACACATGTTGTGCTGCACACTAGCGCCACCACCTATTTCACGAGAAAGTCTTCCGCCGCGTCTGTCTGTTCGCGATAAACTCAAAATCTACTGAAAGGATTTCGAAGCAGTTTCCGCCAATAGAAAGTGATTCATGAGGAAGGTATACAATTTATCAAGGTTTTGTATAATTTGGTTGAAATATAACGATAATTCTTGGAAGTGTCGGTAAAAGTAAAGCCGCCGCGCCGCGCTCCCATGCGCGCGCCTGGGAGCTTTCATCGAAAACGCTACATAATTAGTCCCTTGAGATATTTTGTGAGATATAACAAAACAATGCATGGTGGGATATTTTTCTTAGTCCACGCGGGCGTAGCCGCGGGCGGGTCAGCCAGTTAACTTAAAATTATAATTACGTAAAACCATTGAACTATATCACTAGAGTAATAAATTTCAATGCGTAAAGCACAAGAATTTTCAAATATCCAATGCAGTATATTAGAGGAAATAAAAGAATTTTATGGGCATTAAAAATAGAATAGAAAGCTTATGATAGGTAATGGATTTTTTACACAATGGATTTTCTAAATTCCTTTATCGACGTAAAGTTTGAGGCATACAACCGCCTTATGTTTTAGACACATAAGTAATATATACCTAAATGTGCTAGTGGTAGTATTTTTAAACATCAACACTGCGATCACCAATCCGCCTGCCAAGCGTGGTGATTATGGCAAATCCCCCCCTACATGGGAGACCATTCACTCGATGGACCGACGACATCGTAGCGGTCGCAGGGAGTCGACTCAGGACCGCTATTTGTGGCGTCGTACGGGGGAGGCCTATGTCCAGCAGTGGACGTGTATGGGCTGATGATGATGATGAATAATAACTATGTTTATAGTATAAAATTTGACTTGTCTAAGTGCTTATTTTGTAAGCCTCAAGAAATAAAGTTATTGATTCTGATTCTTATATAATGGTAGGTAATCTATGGTTCCGATCTTCCGTACAAGGATGGGACGGGAAGATATTTTGTTTGACACGATATTTTTGATAATGGGCAGCGTAAGATCCTTCTAATAAAAATATTTAAAGGTTGTTCCGTTGTCAATATATTCCGCCGAAGACAACGCCAAAACAATTTAACAATACATACCTAATTGTTAAAACAATTAGGTATGTATTGGGTATTGCGCGCTAGCGCTAGATAAAGACTATAATATTTTTTTTTTTTTTTTTTTTTGTGCATTATTATATTTTGTTATTTAAATTTGAAGGTTGTAATGTGTATTTAAATGTGATTATGTGTATTACCTGTGGATGATTTAATTGGGTCTGAAATAAATTATTTTTATTTTATACATTTATTATAAAATAAAAAAACAAACTTGAATAAATACTTAATAAAAAAAATCGTGTGCTAATTAAAATTGTCTACATATATTGTTTTTGACCTGTAAAATTTAATTAAATATTAATGTCAGTGATAATATTGTAGGGACATATTTTTATCTAATTAATTACATTTTTAGATAGAAATATGTCCCTCATTATAGTTTCAGTCATCGACATTGTGATTTATCTTCCACATCATCTGTGGTAATGCTTTTACGAGTATTATTTATTATCACCAAACCTATTTGTTCGTTCCAGCCAACGACCATCGAGTGGGCTACGGTTTCCGGTTCGGTAACCACGCTGACCTGCAAGTGTTGTACGAGCTGGGACCACAAACCGTTACTCAACCTTTACAACCCACTCTGAGTAAGAAATATGTACTTATAGTTACAGAGGGTACAAAAAACACTATTTCTAAGAATTTTTATAAAATCCCAAAAATAAAAAATATGGGATTCTATTTTTTACTATAATAGCGAAAATCTTAAAAAAACACTATTATTTTAAAGGCGAAAGTTTGTCTGAAGACATCCTCAACACAACTAAACTAATCCAGCTGAAATTTTGCATAGACGCAAACCTAGAATAATATAAGATAAAAAATTGCCTATAGGTATGTTATTAGAGTGGAATTTTGCAACTCAATTTTAGACCACTTATCCTCAACCGATTGAGCTGAAATTTGGCATACTTATGTAAGTTCGGTGACAATGCAATGTCGTGGTACCATCGAGCTGCTCTGATGATGGAAATCGAAGGTGGCCATAGGAACTCCTAAACGAAACGACTTAACCACGTCGAGTTTGGGTTTTATGGATTTGTCTTTCCAAACACTTCGGTTCTAGATGATATAGTATCAAAGTTTTTTTAATATAAAATTATTTTCAGGAGTAAGAAATGCCAGAATAAGGGAGCGCGTGTATCGTAAAAGACCTCTACTAGAGTTCCTGCTCCGTACTGGATTAGTAAGGGAGTCAGAATACCAAGTGAACTACCAGGGATGCGATGAACCTCGATAGATTTACCGTCTGTCTCGTCACTACAGCTCGTCTAGCGTGCGGATTGTTCTCTACGGTAGAATAGACATTAAATGACAGCATCGCATCGCCATAAATTGCGTACTTACATTATTTGAAGATAAAGGAATTAATCCTAATAATATTATGTCAAAGTTTGTAAGGATGGATGTATGGATGGATATTTGTTTCTCTTTCAAGCAAAAACTACTGAACCGATTAGGCTGAAATTTGGTATGGTATGTAATTTGAGACCTGGAATAATATATAGGTTACTTTTTATGCCGATAAAACAGGCAGGCGGGCAGCAGCTAGTTTCATATAATTTACGCATTCGATGACAAACGGATTTTTTTTCTCTATTCTACCCTAGATAACGATCCCCGTGCTAGGTGATCAGGAAGGTAAAATGTAAGGAATTGTAATTTCTAGCATTAAGGTGGTTCGTTTCACAAGTAGCGGGATATAGCTACGAATCTTGACTTTCGACGTTAGGTAGGTACTTTATTATAGCCATTATAGCTACATATAATACGTCATTGTTAGCGGCCTATTGACAGAAGTGTTATTTTTTTAAAAATGGCGGTCGTCAGTAAGTTGTCTAAACTTACTTACAATATTGGATGCTAACGAGGCTAATATTATTTAAACTTTAGTTTTTTTTATATATCAGTAAGATTTATGACCTTAGCAGTACGGACACTGCCAAAATTGTGTCGATCAGACGCAGAGCCATTAAACCAAGAAACATTGAACATGCTAATATTACCCTTTTTATTCTATTTCAAGTTGCTTGTAGCAGAGGCCTATATTCAGCAGTGGACGTATTGTATGGGCTGATGATGAAGGTTAGCGGTATGTACTCGTAAATTTGAAATTTTTTAAGTAATTAGCTCATACTTTTGTATGAGCGAATCACTCGGTTACAAATCTGTCGCAGCTGCAGAGCTGGTAGTTTTTTTTTTGTTTTTTTTGCGTTTATTCATCATAGTCAAAATTGTCTGAGCGAGTGAGCACTGAACTGAATGACAGATTAACAATTGACATACCTGCCTACTTTGGGAATCGCAGATTAAGTCTACATCTTAAATATTTTCTATGAATTCATGCTATAATTTACAAACTTCAATTCAATTTTAAGGAAAATTATATATTTTACTAATATTTACAGAACTAAGCACTCGCGAAACGAACCACCACATATATTTGTGTCTACTTGCAAATAAAATTCCATGAAATATTTTATAATAATTGTAATATCATAATAACATTAGTCTTTTTCATAAATGGCAATACAATTTTGAACATTATTAAAAAAAAAAACTAAACTACTCGAGGTCACCGTGGGGTCAGCGACCTTTTGACATTTCTTTCCGCGCGCTGTCATCTGTCAAATCGAAGTTGACAGGTTACAAGCATTGTGTTCTACTCTACCATTTAGTTACGAAGTAAGTTATTTACAAGTTACATTCATACATGCTTAGATTAATACATACATTTATTATGTTGTGACTTATCTAAATACAATTAATAGATAATGAATAAAATTGCTACAAAAAGAGTAAACCCGTTTCTTTACACCCATAAGTTAATATGTAATTTATTTTAGTATAAAAAGTTGGACTATAATAGATAAAGATAAATAAAAACATAGGAAACCTAGAGAAACATGACTTGAAATAATTTAAAACTTGTGCGATTAAAACGATTCTCACTTATAGTTATATCAGTTTTCGTTGTCGAAAAAACCGTCCGTCTGAACGTTACCATATCGATATACATTTATTCAAAAACTGCTATTCCAAAAATAACTGTTATCGGGGACGCAACTGAATGTCTGTTTTCGCTTTCAGGTAGGTATTGTTACACATTTTAATGGCAATCGACTAATTCCATCGACAACGAAATCTTGGCCGTCTTGTTTTGCTCTTATAAGGTAGCAAGCAGCATGGCAAATAATTTCGTTTTTATTACCAAGGTGATGTTAGGAGTGAAAACGGGATGGATTGACACTACATTCTATACACTGAGTCAAGGTCAAAGATACTGGTAAATCTTTTAGTATTTGTTCCAGCAGGATATAGTTGTGAAAAATCGAACGATAGATTTACGAGCTCATCTCGTTTTGATGTGATGTTCCATCATAAACTCACCTGGTGGTAGGTGACGATATGGCCGACTATGTATCACGAAAATCTATTCATTCATTTCGGTGTATTTTTATTTTCTAAGTTGCATCAAACTTGGTCGTCTCTTATTAGTTATTTCGTATTAAAGCATGTTAGAACTTGACTATGTGTGCAGAATCTATTGACTATAATCAATATTAGATATCTACTTTAAAAACACGCAACAAAGAACACTAATGAAAATGCTTATTTTTATTTGTAATTCATTATAATGAGGTTTTTTCATACTAATTTTATTATGACTTCTTAATTTTATTATAATGAGAATTTTGTGGCGTCAGAAATATGACATCGCGTCAGATATATGTATGTACCTAAAAAATAATTTCGCTCCAAAGACCAGCTTAGGGTTAAGAATTTTATCAAAAATACAATCGTGGTGGGGTAATTTGTAAAATTATACATGATTTTGGAATGATAATTAAATGCAAGATTTTATAAATGCTGTCATCGCATAAGGAATATATTGGAATTAAATAATTTAATGACTTTTATTATAAAATTAAATTTTATTGAATGTTTTTTGTATTTTTGCGCGAACATATAAAGCTATTTAAATTGCGAATCGATTGGTTAAAGCTAAGCCCATAAAATAAAAAGTATAATTTATTTTCATTTGTGGGTCATATAACTCAATATGGAATTTATAACATATAGCAATGACCCTTATCCAAAACCGATATTAACGTTACATAATTATTTTTCCCGTTGTTACAAATAACAGTTTTTTTAGTTATTCGTAACACGATATAAAATAGTTATTAATATATATAATTTGATTAAAATATAAAACTTTTTTAGATATTGTTAAATCCAAGATTGTAATATAGTATAATGATAATAGTTTCGCTTCTGTCTGTCAGTAATATAAAACGTTTATTCACATGGTGAGTTTTATACAGCGATCATTATTATAAGCCGCGCAGATAGAGAATAGATCTGAAAATGGCGTCCGCTCGCATGCGTTCTCGCTCACTCTCTATCGCTGTCTATACTCACACAGTGAAGTACGCGCTACAAAAAAATTGCCAGTCAGGATTCGCTTTCCACGCTACTTGACGCACTCCGAGTTATCGTTAAATTCGTTCCGTTATTTTGTTGTTTTCGTTGATATTCATTGTTGTTTTTGTTGAGTTTGATTGTTATTTGTTTGCGTTACGTTTGATTGTTATTTATTTTCGTTAAGTTTTTGTTACGAACGTTGACATTTTGTGATTGATTGACAATGGCTTCACGAAAACGTGGAAAGATTCTTCACAGTGATGCACGTGAGATTGTTTACAACGTTATAAAATACTTTGACGAAGAGAAGAACTTGGAGCGTTATCATCCGTTAAAGTATAGCGCCGCACGCGCAGCGATGGCGACTAATTTATCGATGGCTACTATATCGAGAATAAAGAAAGAAGGTAATTACATTGTACCTACACATTATTTTACGCGGTTGCTTTATGGGCGTGAACAAGATAGATAGATAAATCAATTTATTTGAAGATGATTAGCCTTACCTCGATCGAGTATGATTTTTTTATATAGATTTTCTGGCCTGGAAACGAGTCCTTTTGGCAGCGAGTATGACTAAGTTCAGTGTTGCTGACCATCAGCCATCGTCATCATCCATCACCATTAACATTCATCATCATCAAACACCATAATCATCGCCCACCATTATCATCATCATCGTCCATCATCATCATCCATCGCCAATATCGCCATCATCATACAATCATCAGCATCACCCACCACCCTCATCATCCACCACCATCATCATCCATCATACATTATCATCAACATCATCACCCACCACCATCATCATCATCCATCATTATCATTCAACATCATCCATCACCATCATCAATCCTCATCCATCATCATAGCTGTAGATAGTGTAGATAGAATCATCTTCAAAACTTGAAGCATCTGAAAATACGGGTCCACAGACGCCCCGTATCGATCAAGTCATTCATGTTGTTGATCGTACTCACCGGCGTGTGCGAAACTACGAACGGCGCTCGGACGCTCTATAACGATAACTGACAGTAATAGTAATATTTTACTCTTATTGCAGGTAAACTTGCAGAACAAACCAACACCAAGATCCGTACGCCGAGTAAGGGCAAAAAAGGCAAAAATAATACGCGTGTCCCCATGGACAGCTTCGATATTTGTGCCATTAGAAATATTGTTGCCTCAATATACGACGTTCGAAAGGAGGTACCTACGTTGAACAAGATTCAGGCGTCAGCAAGAGCTGATTTAAACTATAAAGGCTCCAAAACGACATTAAGAAAGATTTTAAAAGAAAAGCTCGGATTTAAATTTAAAAAATGCCGCCAGAACCGAATGTTGCTCATAGAACGCGATAACATAAAAGCATGGCGAGTTAAATATTTACGCCGCCTCCGACAAAATGATGCCATGGGTGCGGAAAAAAAGAAAGTTGTATATATGGATGAGTCGTGGATCCATGCCCATTATACTGTCAGCAAGTGCTGGCAGTCATCCACCGATAAAGGCGTTCGCAAAAATGATAGTCCCGGACAAAGGTGGGTGATGGTTCATGCCGGCTCAGAGGATGGGTTTGTGGAGGGTGCAGGATTATTATTTAAAGCTAAATCAAAAAAAGGTGACTACCATGACGAGATGGATGGTAATAATTTTACGAAATATTTAAAAGAAAAACTAATACCAAATCTGCCTGAAAACTCCATTCTCGTCATGGATAATGCATCCTACCACAGTATGCAGTTGGATAAAGCGCCAACGACTGCAACCCGCAAAGCGGACATAAAGATATGGATGCAGGAGCACGGTGTCTCATTTGAAGAAGACTGGACTAAAGCAGAGCTGCTCATGCAGCTAAAAAAGCATCGCCCAGAGAAAAAGTATTTGGTGGACGAACTTCTGCGTGAACATGGCCATGAAGTCCTCAGACTCCCTCCTTACAACTGCGACCTGAACCCGATAGAACACGTTTGGAATTTAATAAAACAACGGGTCGCAGATAAAAATGTAGAGCAACACGAAAACAAAATTGAGGAGTTCACAAAAGACGCCATAGCTTCAATTACGCGAGACGACTGGAAGAAACAAGTAAACCACATCAAAAGAGTCGAAGAAGAATACTGGAATCGCGATGTAGGTAGGGAGAGGGAAATAGAGGACTTCATTATCAATGTCGGTATGAACAGCGACAGCGAAGATGAAAGTGACGACTATGAAGACCAGGACTGTGAAAATGGCCAGTCCATGGAGGATTATAATGAATTGATGGAGGAAATTGAACCAGTTATGGGTTCAGATGACCAGGATACTGCTGGACCAAGCGGTTTATAAAACCTTTTCTCCCCTGTTGGTCGTTTCAAAGCCATAAAAATAAATGAAATTTACTTCAAATTCTCTGTCTGATTCGTACATTTTTAAGATAAATCCTTTTCTTGTGTCTTGTAGAGAACTAATAATCATTAGCTGACAGAAGACAGGCGGCATCAGCTAGGCAGGTACCGCCTGTCTTGTTCAAAAACCAGCAACAACAAAAAAAGTCAATAAAAATCGATGTTTGAGAACTTGTTTTGCCTACCGTACCATGCGTACCCGCCGCCATTTTCAGATCTATTCTCTATCTGCGCGGCTTATAATAAACCCACGTTCAAAAAAGTGGTGTTAATAAGATAAAAACTATTTAATCAGCGGATGTACGTCACTACTAACGTTGTTTTTGTATTGGAATGGAAAATACAATTTGTCCAATTATAAGACAATTTGTCTAATCATAAGAAACCTAATTGGCAGCGTCGAAAAACAAACAATATACGGACGGCAGTCAGTTACTTTCGTTCTAGCGTATTATAAGGTTTCTTGTTAATACCAAATTCTTGTAAACAACGTTAAAAACAACTGCTACGCCTAGATACAGTGGTGGAAGCTGTTATTTTGAAACGTATTTGGCAATGACAATTCTTAAAGATATACTGTTTCATAATTGATCAAGTTTCTACAATAGTTATTCATTCACTCTACTTAACTATTATTAAAGATTAGTAATATACTACGAAGAATTTAAGAAGAAAAGTCGGAGAACGACTTACATGACCAATTGCACACCACAATATACCTTAGCCTGTTACGGGGTTCGCACCGTTAACAGCTACCCTTTATCAACTAGTTATTAACCATTATTCGTTATTCACAAAGACTGGATACGGAAATACCGTTGGAAACCTTTATATATAATATGTAAACCGGTTACCATAACAGTTATCCAACCGTTATAATTATTATATATTAGCCGATATCAATAAGTTATTCACAATTTACACTATAATACGTTGTTCTTTAAGTTATCGCTAGCTGTCGCCACCGGTGTCTTTCGTATTTGGCGGTAGGCTTTGGTGGCTCTGTGAGAATTGGTTCACCATTTTGTTTTGCATCATGTTAAGGAGGATGTCTGAATACTGCTCCAGGAACATGGCTGGGTTGTTTGCGTTGGCCTCTGAAAAAATAAAAATTGTCTATGTTAAATTTTGCTTACAAAAAATAGGAATTGATATTTATATAATAGACCCGTAGCGGGAATCGAACCCAGAATCTTTAAATTGGTTAAACTAGGAACTAAAGTGATCTTTTCATATCTTTTAAAGGGTCACTCTATTCATAAATCTTAAGTTTCTCCCCAGTGGAGTCCTCCGCGGAGTTGAGCCCTCTATACTTACCTTGAGTGAATGAGACTCTGGCTATTCATTTACTTCGCGTTCCGGTTTCTAGTGACGGCTTTAGGAAAATTTATACAGTTATCATACCGGCTACATAACCGTTATTTAAACGAAATACCGTTATATTTTTCAGAAAGCGGTTCGCAACCTCATCCTATTCGAGATATCAGTTATTGATCCCGGTATTTAACCGTCAACTTACCTTTAGATACCAGATTCTCGAGTTTCTCCCTGGTAGAGTCCACATTGAGTCCTCTGTACTCGCCCTCAGTTGAGGATAGACTACTCATTTCATTCCCGTTCTGGTTTCTAGTGACTGCGCTTCGGAGGACTTTTTGAGTTTCTAATATGGCTGCTTCGAGTCCTGTTGGTTTCAAAATTTTATTATAGAATAGGCATGATGTCTGATTTTTAGAGAAAATGTACGCATGGTGCAAAGAAATGTTACAGGCAAATGCTCACTAGCCGTGAGCATTATGCCGAACACAGTGTCGAGCATTCGCAAAAACGTTACATTAAATTTTTATGTGTCCAACTTACCGCTTATGTCAGCGGACGCGTTGGGCTCTCTCTGCAGGCTGGTGTACAGCTGAACCACTTTCGATGCTGTTTTCGTCAACTGTTCAGTCAGGGCGGAGACTGCAAATAATAATTATTTATAGTTTTTGCACACTATGACACATCCATACCAATTCACCAGCTCTCGGGTCACGCGTCGTTTCGACTAGACGCTCATATAATTTTTTAAAAACCTGAGGGTCATCGGTTCCTCACATAATCTATTGTATCTATTATTCTATCTCTACATAGGAAGAATAATTACTTAATTTTTTTACAAAAAGAAATAACGAAAAAAAAATACGAATTGGAACATATGCGAAATTCAAAAAATCGTTATTCATAAGTTGTTTCCTTCGACGTCCAGAATCACCCCCTTTCGGCTTAGTCCTAACTTACATATATTATAAATGCGAAAGTGTGCTTTGTTGTCCTTGCTTCACGCCCTAACTAAGCAACCAATCGATTGATATTTGGCATAGAGTTAGTTGAAAGTATGGAGACTACTTTGTGTCTTGCTAAATCATCAAATTCCTGGATTCATTGATCTTTTTATCCCCCTAGAAATGTGAAATTCTAATTTAACGCGGTTGAAACCGCGGACAACAGCTAGTACGTAATAGGTTATGTGGCACCCTATACATCTGTTGTTTGTGCACTTAATGCAAATGTTGTGCAGACCTGTTATGAGCACACATTCTATTATATAAGGTGTTAGTCAAATTAGTGCACAATATCTCGGGAGGATATTCTGTTGGTGCCACAGTATAATATAAAATTAACAAACGGGGTCCAAGGTTATTATTATACCTACCCAAAATTATACAAATCCTTATATTGCAAGTTCTGTATTATATACTACAGTCCCTCCAAACAGATGATTGGCATATGTACATTATGGAGGGCATTTGACCGTGCGGCGCGGTCCACTCGCGCGGAATGAACTCATTGTCAGTCTCTTTCATGTCACGTATAGCTCTGGCACTTTCGCATGGGGGTGGGGCCAGTGCGGCGACAATGACCGCAAGGCATGAAAGAGCGGTCGCCCTATTTTGGGATGGCGAAGTACGTAGTATAAGGCATTATTTGAGACAAATTAAAAATTAGGCAAAAATAAAAAATCGTTTGCGGCTTACTTTGTTTAGTGAAAGTTAATAAGTAGCAGCAGGTGAGTAACCTCCAGCGGTATTGTGCACTAATTTGACTAACACCTGTATAATCCTTGCACTATGTTTCTATAAAACGTTTTATTATGTGTTTTGTTGGTACTGCCTTATTAAATAAATAAATATATACGTACTATTAGTTTCCGCGGCAACCTCTTGTTTCCGCGACCGCGTGTTAGTTGTCAAACGAGCTGTCACTTCGCGCGCTTTCGCTGACAGATCGCGCTCGCTGCCGCTGCGACCTGCCGATATCAATAAGTGATTCATTTATATGAAACAATCACTTAGTTCTAATCAAGAGTTCATTAGAGCGTGCGCCCACGGCGACCATTTGTAGCGATGCAAATACGCGACCGTCTCAGACGACATCGTGGGAAAGAAGAGTGGAGAAGTGCTCGCGCTTTCACAGACATTTCTGTATCGATGCTGAATCGCGACTGTATCTATGCGATTGCGCTTCAGCATCGCTACAAAAAGTCGCCGTGGGTGAGCGCTCTAATGAACTCTGGAATGTAATCGGTTTAAGGGTAATCGTCACGGGTTGGCGAGTTAAATTTTTTGGGTTTATACTAGGTTAAGCAATTTAAAAAAATGAAAAAAAAAGATCTACAAAACCCTGCATTAAAATACCTAACTATTCACTTCAGACAAGAGTGAATCTTCTAGACCTTCGTGATACATCGTCAGCCACACCGTCCATTACCATCAGTTGCGATAGTGGGCAAACGAAGGTCGATGGACTAAAAAAAACTATGAAATAGTCTATGTGTGTGTATGATTTACCTGCCCGTCTAGTGTCGATAGACTGCGCCCGCGGCCGTCCCTCGGGTGCTTCGGCTTCGGAGCTAGACTCCTCCTGCCCGGTTACCAGCGACACTGCAAGCGTGGGGTTAGTTGTAGTGCATTGTGGGTGTTATTACTAGATACTTATGCAATGGACGAACTGTTGTTTCTATAAATACTTTTATATAAGCTAGCGCGTTTTTTACATTAACGTCACAAATCCAGGGCCCGTACTCGTAAAAACGAAATCGAAGTTTCTGGTTATTTTTCGTGCAAACGCTAATCTTATGCAAGCGACATAAGAGTTGGTTTTGCGCGAAAACGAAAAAGAAACTTCGATTTTCCTTTTCCGATTGGGCCCCGATGCCCATAGGCTCCATAAGAAAAACCATGTACGCATACGTATAATAATATACCTTAGGTATGGTCTTCCGAGACACGACGGTCACGTGGGTGACACAAGCTTACGTCATCGACGCCATCGGCGAATGAGAAGACTAATTTTGGATTTTCTCGTGTTACCAAAAATCCTAACTCCCCGAGCTCCTTGTATTAATTACCAGTATAAATCGGATAAAACTATGTGGTTCTACTCGTATTTACCAATTATAAATCACGTTGACTCGTATTTAACTAACGCTGTTTTGACTTATCTTTCAAACATAATTGACAATTCTCATTTTTTTCAATTGACCCTTAAACATTTTTTCCCAACTTCTACGTTTTGTTAAATAAAGTGGCAACTGTACAGTGACGTCACCTAGTGTCATTTCCGGAGAAGTAAACCTTTAAAAACATCTAGGATTATGCGAAAAACAAAAACGAGATCGCGCAAGCTTTTAAAAATTTACCTAGAGCTATTTTAATAAGATCTTTTAAATTAGTAAACAGTTTTAACAATTAATATATTTAATTGAAATGTGCACCACCTGATGTACTGGGTACTTAAACCTTAGTACCTTCAATTTCATATTTTTATTTCATTATTCTGTTATTGTAATTTTATTTGAATTCTATGATCGTAAAATGGATCTTGTGTCTGAAATAAAGAATATTATTTATTTTAAAGGCCTGTTTATACATACCCGCGCTATTCCAAGCCCAGTTGGTAATTATTCGTAAATCTCAATAAAATAGCCGGATAAAAAACTCGAATTTTGGACAATATTATCACAATTTCTCATTTACTGTTTTCTTTTTTAACAACCAATATAAAATATATATTCTTATACTTATGTAGTATGTATAATATTGTTAAATAAATCCTTTTTGAACTTGTATACTTATGTAGAACAGGCATTTCAAATTTAAAAGCATTGTGCATAGGGATACTTTTCTAATATCCATTTGTGTATGTAAGTAAATTATACTTATAGCTGCAGTGTGTTACCTATCTCCTTATAATAACTTCTTTGTCCTATTTCTACTGCATGTATTGTAAGTACTATTACTACGAGAAATATTTGTGATTAACCCATACATTTATTATATATACTCTATATTCTCTATATATACTCTATATTCTTTCAATAAACAACTATGTTTGAGAAATAATATACAATCATCATCATCAGCCCATACACGTCCACTGCTGGACATAGGCCTCCCCCGTACGACGCCACAAATAGCGGTCTTCTTGAGAGACGAAACTATTGGATCGCTGTCAGTGTGTCTTGTCAGGAAAAATGTTTCTCTCTATACAGTAGGGGCTATAACAACAATCTAAGCTCCGGGTCGTTCTTGGTTCTTGACAAAGGATTTCCATCGCTATTCAGCGAGATAATGCTGCAAGCATTATGGGCAGGTGCCCATAATGCTTGCAGCATTTTGCACCGGGAACGGTCGAAGGTGGGTTAATGTAATTTTTTCGTATATTCAATACATGTACAGGTATGTGCTGTGTTAATTATTACTGTGACGAAATTTTTAAAATCTTTATTTTGTAATATAACATCTAAGCAACAATCGTATTAACATTAAAAGACAAAATAATACCAACTAAGAGTAGGTATTACTGGAACTTAAACCAAAACTCACAAAGCAGGCAAACGAGGCATAAAATATACAATATCAGCTAAGGCTCGATATATTTTGATAAACAGGTGATCCACTAGGAAAATGAAAACCCAAGTTTATAATTCGTTAGCATTACACGAAAACGAATATAAAACTTAGTTTTTTGTTTTTACGAGTTACCCTACTTTCACACGAGACATGCCGGATCGGTTTATTGCAGGATACGGTTTAGTCACAATACAATACAGCACGTGTGAATTCATACATATAAATTGTATTGTGAATAAACCGTCTCTTGCAAACAGCCGATCTGGCATGTCTACATTTGAACGATGGTAGGTTTAGATCACTGGCTTTGCGTCTGGTTTCGGCATAGATTTAGGTAACGTTGAATAACCGTTGTACATATAACCGGCATTGAATATCAGGTTATTGTTAATTTTATATCACGTTATTGTTACCGTAATTTAAAGTCGTATGGTTACTTTTGGTATTCTCACCTGCGCTGTACGCATGCGCGGGCCCGCGTCGTCTCGGCGCGGCGGCCATCTTGTTCATAGACGATATTGTGGGACGCATGACACCCTGACCTCTATTCGTCTGGCGGGAGGGGTGGCCGTCCGATTCTGAGTCGCTCTTGAATAAGAAAACAAATTGTTAAGCTACTAAAGGTAACAAGCGGACCACTGGCAGGAAACTACATAAAAGAAAAAGTATGACGCCTCTAATATTTTTGTAAGGATACAATGCAATAACCTCTCACCTGATTGAGCACACCGACACTGGAACTCCTCGTCATATGGCTCTTGCTGGAGTAGCGAGGTGCAGGGCGAGCAAAGCCGGGGGATTTTATAGTGTTAGGCTGTGGAGTCACGGGCTTCGGAGGGGCTGGAAACATTCATATTATAATATCTTAGGTTTTATCCTATCAAAGCTGGTAAGAACCTATTCCAAGCCTATAAAATAGCTGAGAAGTACCTATAGCCTGTAATGAGAATGTTTTCGTTAGAGTGATGGGTCATTAATATCCATAGCCACATGGTATTTTACACATCCAGAAGATGCAACATTTCAAAAACGTATGTGGTAAGTGGTAACGCAATTGGTTGTGTCGTTAACGAAAACTTTCTGCATGTATAAAATAAGCCTTTCAGTGAGAGCATGCAGAAGAGAGTGGTTAATTTAAAACAGGTACATTACACGTATACAAAATAAATGTGCATTGTGCTACCAAAAAATTGTATCAAAACCACCACCGAAAAAAACCGTGTCCAATAACCATTACCGATATCAAATATTGTACTATTTCCAACAAAAACCTGTGGGCCATCACTAAACCACTCGACCCTGTACTTACCGGTCACCACCACTGACGGGTTTAACAAATAATGACATTATTAATAGTATCTTGATAGTAATAATTTCAGCCACCTATAATTACGGATACAAACACCTAATTCAAGGAACAATAACGTTATGTACAGAGGCGTTCATAGATCGGTTCCAAATAGATATCGTTTTTGTTGTTTTATAAATATAAAATTTGTTGTTTTTCTATATAACAGCTTGCTATATTCAAATTACTTGAATATACTAGACTAAACATATTTCTGTATCGATAGAAATTGACATAACGGAGGGTCACCTATTGAACGTCACTGTACATATGTATCGTAGATGAATTACAATACCGATAACACAAAGAGAGTAGATAGTTGAACTCCACACGCCGCTGTAGTACCGATGAGGTGAATACTTAATAAAAAAAATAGAGGTTAGCATTATTGTGCATCTACCAAAACCTTGTGCAACCAACAGCGTGTACATCCAAGTCCATGTTAAAACCATAAGCACTGAAAGAAGAACAGCGTTCTAGCCACCGAAACCTTTTAAAACCAATACGAGTTACAATCACCGCAACCGTGTCCAAAAACCGTTATACGTAAACCGATATTGCAATGGTTTTCAGCAACGAACCTTGCGGCGTCCTAGGCGCTGGGGTCGGCTTAGCTGCAAGATCCGATAGAGATATCGCTCGTCTCATGCCCGTACTCTCTTCCTCTCTGTCTGACACCGGTAGGTTGTGCGAGCGGTTAGCTGTGATGTCAAAATGCGTTCAAATATGAAACGACACCCAAGTAAACGACACTAAACTATGGAAGTTATATAAGGAACCTATTTTAACTAGCTATTCGCACTATTTCAAGAAATTTGTTTTGGATATGAACGATTGGATAAATTACTGTGGTAATGTTTTAGTATCTATCTTCTTACTCGTATACTTAAGGCCAAAACAAAATAAATTGAATGATAAATGGTTCATTAAAGACGCGGAAATATTGTTGAAAAATACTTAAAGTTAACACAAACTATACTATAAATATACGTACTTAAAAACTACATAAATAGTAGACCAGATTAAAAATACCTCAAATACAATACAAAATGGCATGCGATAAAATACATGCAGCTAACATCGAAGAAACATAAGAAGCTTACATTGTGAAGATTTTACTTTCTTTCTTTGCGTGTGACATGCTAAGTATTATAAAATAAACATTGTGAAGTGAGCCGAAGCCACTAGTGCAAAAGTTACTGAGCTAATAATAGCTTTCGTAGTTTATCGAATTGATTTTGAAATAACGGATTTGCAATGAACCTGTACGGTTGATGAGAGAAATCTTTATTGTATCGTTGCAAAACCGTTAATTGAAAACAAAGTCAGAATTCTCTATTCTTGTGACTTGGCAGTGGTGAAATGACAAAGAAGTGAGCAAATCTTCACAACGCAAAAAAATCGGAACAAAAAACGCAACTAAGGCAATTGAATCTTTCATGCAATTCCGAACCTTGCAAAGTTGATTTCGAAGGCAGTATGGGAGCCACCGGTACCCTCTTCGCTAAAGCACCTCTTATGACTCCCTCGGGGGGTAGAAACGGACGAATTTTGTGAGCTATCTTGTTTTCCATACATAATCTAGGTGTTGGTACCCTAACTACTTTTCTGAACGGTGTTTTTGGACGGTTAAACCCATAGACCGAAAGCCTTTTCGGACTATTCGTACAGCTAGAACTGGTTGTAGACGATTCGTAGTTTTCGCTGTCTAAATGGACGTCAGTTTTTGGTATCACCATTTCGTTATAAAATCTCTGTTTCAGGCTTTTAGGTGCGTTTTCTTTTGGAACTGTGTTGTTTAGGACGTTTCCTGATTCGTTGGTGACATCTTCGTCTACTGTAACTAAGCCTCCGATTTGTTCCGAGTCTAGTATGTCAGGAAGGCTCAGATTACGTTTGATTTCTTTTCCGTCTGTACGTTCATTTACTTCAGATTCTTCTAACGTGAGTGATGCGAAATTTTGTCTTTGTTTTGTCGCAAGGTTTTCAAATTTTCTCGATAATACCTTGACTACGCCTTGTCCGTCGTCTATGTTAGCTTTTAGAGGTTTCATCCTATGTTCTTTTAAGATTTTCTCTTGCAATATCTTTCTCTCCTCCATTTCAACTAATTTATTTATGATTTCGATTTTTCTTTCGATGTCTTTATACTTTTTTATATCTTCGTTATTTATAGGCGCTATGTTTTCTTTAGCATAATTTCTACTATGGCAAGGTTTGTTTTCTCTATCTATCTGGGCTATTTTAATGTTTATTTTATCTTTGGCCGTTTTGCCAAAGTGGTATTTATTTTCTTGTTCTGCATAGTAGTCCAAAGAGTCTTTGGCGAAGTCGTTGTGGTCAATAACGTCTAAGGAATCCATGCTAACTTGTCTCATTCTCTCCATCTTCTGCATTGCGTATACTTCAAGACTGTCCATTTGTATTTCAGATTTATTCTCATTCACATCTTTCTCTTTCACAAATATATCAAAGCTCTTTTCATTATTATCGGTATCCATGTTAGAGTTATTATCAGTTTGGTTTCTGTGTCCTATGTAATTTTTGTTTTGTAATCCGTCCAGTTTTGCTTTATATTGTGATGATATAGATGTAAGGCCAGTTTTATCCATGCCAGCTTTGAACCTGTTATTAATTTTGATAGAAGACGTTCTCTTCATAGGTTTAGGTCGTTTATGAGGAACAAACTCCATTGTTATCTTATTATTATTGTTCTTTTGCCCAGAACCTCGCTCAAGACTCTTTGTAGTGTTATTATACTTGGCTCCGCTGGCCTTTTCTTTATTCATGTTATTCTTGCTTACTTTTGTTTGAGTGTTCTTTCGGATTTGCTCCTCAAACTTTTCTAGATTCTTCTGTACATGCGAATTTCGTTTTTCTATTAGATTTTTAAGTGGATTGGGTTTTGAAGCGGGTTCTAATACCACTTCAAAACTGCAGCTTTTTGATTTCACCATGGCATTTTGCTCGCAACCTGCCATCTGACTTTTATACTTATGTTTATCAGCGCACTTTGGTAACAAAGACTTGCTTGTATTAGCCATGTAATCTTTACTGCCTAATCTAGGTATTTCATCATTTTTCTTATCTTTATTATTCATTTCTTTACGTGTTTCCTTAGTATAGGTCTGTACATTGCTACCATCGAAATAGTACGCTATATTTTTAGCAGGAGGAGGCAGTTGTTTGCTAGCAGAATCATATAGACTTTTAGATCTAGTAACTGTCTTGTGTCCTGATAATTCTTTAGTAGGAACTTCGAAACCATATACTTTGTTAGCAGGCGCATTAGGAACAACAAGCTCTTTGTATTTAGGGCTCGTACCTTCTAAGTAATTGTTGTAAAGATAACTAAAGTGAGGAGTGTTGTTAGGACTAGATCCATAGCTTTTTGAAGTGTTATCAAATTCGTAAAAACTTTTGCTGTCCCTTGGTATATTGACAGCTGTTTTCTGTCTCTTCGGTCGTGCGTTTTCAAACAACATTTCAAGCGGAGCGCTTTTCGTACATTCTGAGTCATCCGACAGGACACTTTCTAATGAATTACAGTTTGTCCTATACAGTTGATTATCGTTATCCAAGTACATATCATCTGACAGTATAGATTCTTGACTACAACTGTTTTTCATATACTTCTTCTGATTTAGGAAGAAGCTCGCACTAGAGTGTCTATGTTTATCTAAATAATGTTCGTTTTCGTTGAGATTCTCGAACGAGCAGTTTTGGGAGTCATTGAAATTGTATCTACTATCGAATTTGGCTTGTTGGAATGCGACTTCATTTCCGTATCGTAGAAATATCTCATTGGAGACGCTAGAACAGTTAGAATTCTCACTTAGGACGGATTCGTTTGATCTAGTAACACATCTTTTTGTCAAAACACTTTGGCATCTGTACATATTACTGTTATAGTTAATAGAATCTTCATCTAGTATATCGTCTAGATTCGACGGCATATTTCTAGGTAGCGTCGAACTCTTATTAGATATATATGCAGGTTTGGTCGGTACCGTAGGTTTATCTGTACCGATCTCATAGTTAGATACCGATCTCTTTGGTAAAGACTTATTATGCTTCTTGCAGACCTTTTTAGAGTATAATTTGTTCTTGCAACTAGCATCTTGGCTTAAACTACAGTCTTCTAGAGAATCTGAAGAGAAATTTCCATCGGTTTCTTTTGTGGGTTCTACATCTAGATCATTATTCGGTTCGTATTCATCTAAATCTCCATATTTCTTTGTTATCTCTGCTATCATCTTCTCTGTATCAGTTTTGATAGTGTCTACTATGTTTCTACTATCTTTGACTTTGCGATCCATCCCTATGAAGAAACCTAAAGAGTTTCTTTTCTTAGGATCTAAGCTGTTTGTCTGTGGTTTGTTTTCTAAGTCGTCATTCTTTTGAGCTTTATCTATCCATTTACACTCTTCCGATACTGGCGATACCGGACAAGATTTATAATTCTTAAATATGCTTCTAGCGTTTGGTTTCGGAGTTTTAACTTGCGGCTTATCAAGATTTAGCTGGAAATTTCTTTGTTTAGCTTCCTTTTCCGGAAACAATCTATCAAAAACTTTACTGGACTTCATGTCAACAGTAAAAGCGAGTGGTTTCGGTTTCGGCGCAACTTGCTCCTTAAAAACCATTGGTTTCGTAAACGGTGTGTAGTTTAAGTTTCTCTTTTCATTGTTATTAGGGGTATACGCATGTGGGGGAACGTAAGGGGGAGTTTCATACTCAGGTATGTGTTTGTTTAAGTTCGCAGGGATGGCATAAGGGTTCTTAGAGCGATAGTCTATGTTACTGTTAGTGTACGGATTGAGGCTGTCAAAATAATTAGAATTGAGGCTGTCAAATGTTTCTTCTGGTCCTGGCGGCATGTGGAAGATGGAGTGTTAGTAAACACAATTGGAACTTGACGAGGCAAGCAATAACTGTGTCTGGCGATGGAGTTAGCTTTAACACTTTCATTGCTGATGACGCAGATCGCTGCTGCAGCAGCGCAGAGGCAATGAATGTGTTAAGTGAAAGTAAACCGAAAATAATCTATACTAATATTAAAGCTGTAAAAGTGTTTTTGTAATGGATATTCTGCAGAATGACTGGTCTGATTTGAACAAATCTCTGACTGTTAGGTTAGGTTAGGTTATATTATTCAAGGTGCCACGTCATTCAAGGACCACGTTTTTTTCTAAGTACGATATGACCGTATTTGATGACTAACTTTTGCCCGCGATTTTGCTCATCTGGTACCTGGATCTGTAGGCTGTGTATAGCAATAATGGTCAAAGTTAGCTAGGTACCTAGGCATTAATAAAAAAAATGAGACGAGCAGGTAGTTCTGGAGTTCTTTAATATTAGTATAGATTTTTGATCAAGTGTCGTCATTTCTTGCATTGCATTAATGTTGTTATCGAGTGTCACAAGCAAAACTTTCAAATCAGTGTCGATGATTTTTCAATACCTACGAGTACCGTAGCAGGTACTAAGAAACTTTGAAATGGATATTTGTTTTCATCCAGGCACGGGAATCGAACCTGCAACTCAGATCACGAGCGTAATTGCTAGCAAAGTACGTGTTTACTCATTACCAAAACTTGTTTACCGTCTGGCCTAGGCCAGTTTTATACTACATTATTCTCGTAATATTTTATAAATAAACATTACTTGGGCCCGAATTTACCAAAACCATCCAAGCCGAGTCGAAACGTTGAACTGTCAGCTACTTTCTTACCTAGTTTTTTTTAGTGTCTGATTGAAAGGAGTCTACACACTTATGTCGGCCGGTTTTGTCGCCGAGCTGGTAAACGTTGGCGGCGGCACGAAATCGTAAGGTTTATATTATCATAGTGCGTAAGCTCATCAAGGACAAGTCGCAAAAATTCAGTGTGTAGACTCCATTAGACATAAAAAATTATAAGCAACATCGTTAGTAAAATAAAACTAAGGCCGCCACTCACCATAGCTATTACTAGCCCTATTGGACGGTATCGCCATAGACAAGGGTCGAGCGCCGCGTCGGGCGCCGTCTTTCTCGGGAATGTAAGACAAGTCTGTGGTGGACTGACTGGATTTGAGGTTCGACCGGTGCGCCACCTGGTGGAGAAATAAATAAATTGATAGTCTGGCTACTGAGCGCAGGTTCACACCCCAGTACGAACTAAACTTTTTGCTCTGCAGAATTGTCTCCTACCTAATTTAAGGAGTTGGCTACTCAGTACCCAGACCCACTCTTTACTTATGCTTGGCCTGTTCCTAACTAATATAAGCAATCGCTCTTGTACTTTTGAACTCTAATATAATAACTTTTAATTTCTTGTGTGTGTTAATTATTTTTTTATATTAACTAAAGTATATATTTATTTATATTATGAATGTAAGCGGGTTTACTACGAACCTAGTTCGTGTTGGAAGAACACCAACGTTTTATACCTCAACGAGGGACTTCAGGGCGAGTGCAATTCGTCAAACAAAGACAGTTTTTATAGTTATATTTTTTGCGTGTGTTTGTGTTTCATAAACTATATAATTTATTCGAAGTAAGTCTTTATGGACAAATAAAATTATGTATAATCAAATAATAGAAACAAATTAGAACAAGTATTTACATTTGAAACAATTGAGCTAACTGCACACTGTTGCTAACAATCTACAGTTAGCTTAACTGATCCGTACAATACCAGTCGGAATCGTCTCCAAGACGCTGGCTGCAGTGCCCCGCTGTATGGCAATGCTAATGCGCTCCGCCAGATACTCACCAGCTCTCTGGTCACGCATCGTTTCGACCAGGCACTCAGACAAATTTTTCGATGTATACTTATAATATCCAACTGTCTCCTATGTATTTGTAAATATACTTACAGTATCCAGTTGTCTCCTGGTCTCCAGTATCCGCCGCTGCAACTCGTCGCGCCGCCTCTGCGCGTCCGGGTCGACGACCTTGCGGGGGGCGGGCGCGGGCGCGCGGGACAAGTGCTGGGCAGAGAGGGAGGTGTGACCTGTGGGAAAGAGATGGTGCTAGTTTTCAACTATTACAAATACTGAGAGCTGGCGCGATCGGCTTATCGTATACTTAGGCTTCCCATGACCCAAGAAAGTTCTGCTCCTCCAGGAGTGTCTGAGCTGTATGTATGTATACCTACCACTATGGGGGTAGGTGTGCCTTCCACAGTAATAAACTAGCTACCGAGTAAGACGGACGTTTCATTACCTTGCGACATACCATTTGACGACGAGGTCACTGTCTACCCGCGAATAAAATATAATGGCGAGTTTTCTCGGTAATTTAGGCGTTTTCGACTACAAATTACACGAATGGGAAGTGTTTTTCGGTAAACTGACGCAATTTATAAAACTGAACGGCATCGATGAAGAAAAACAAAGTGCTGTGTTGCTAACGCATTTGTCCGACGATTCGTACCGTCTGCTTCGGAACCTCGTTCACCCGAAGAAACTCGATGGAGTCACTTATAAGGAGCTAGTGATTGTACTCAATAAACATTTCACGCCAAAAAGGTCAACATTCGCCGACAGGGCGAAGTTCTATGAAGCGATAAAGTCCGATGGCGAAGGCATTGAAGAATGGGCAGCACGGCTGCGAGGCCTAGCCGTTTATTGCGACTTTGGCACAGAACTGGACACGCTACTGCGGGACCGTTTTGTGCTAGGCTTTAGGACAGGACACGAGCGTGACAAACTTTTTGAATGCGACTCAAAAAACTTGACGCTAGCGCAGGCGTTGGAAGTCGCGCAAAAGGCATCGTGCGCGCGGCAGGCACGCGCAGAGGCCAGTACCGTCGTCGTGAAGGAGGAGCCAGTTTTCTACGCGCGGGCAGGTGCTCGCAGTTACGGCGGCCGCGGCGGCGGCGGCAGCGGCAGCGGCGGCCTGGGCAGCGCCCCGGCGGCCCAGATGGGCTCGCAGGCAGGCGCTGCTGGGTCCCGCAAGGCTGATGAGGGCGGCAACCAGTCGCGTTGTACGGTGTGCGGTATGAGGAACCACTCGGCGGATACGTGTAGATATAAGAACTACAAGTGTCAAAAATGTGGGCAAAAAGGCCATCTTAAGAAAGTGTGTGGTTCTACAAAGTGTAATTTACACAACATTGCAGTAAACGGTACGGAGTCTCTTGCTGAAAGTGACTGCAAGGAATGTGAACTTTATAACTTGAGGTATGTAAACTATAATCCTATCAAAATTGCAGTACATGTGAATGGAATTGAGTTATGTATGGAACTGGACACGGGATCGGGTACTACGGTTATATCAGACAAATTATATTTGGAGTATTTTTCAAAGTTAAAGTTGCATAAGAGTGATATTAAAATGTGTTTATACAACGGTCATAAAATCACGCCTTTAGGTTATTTTACAACTGGTGTTAGGTATTCTAACGTTTGTAAACAGATAAAATTATATGTCATAGAAAATGGTGGGCCACCGTTGTTGGGGCGTGATTTCATGACACATTTTAAAATATATTTTTCATCATCAAATAACAATATTGAATGTATAAATAATAACATTGAAGAAGTGCAACATCTATTAAAACTTTTCCCGGACGTGTGGAAAAATGAGTTAGGTTGTTTTAATAAATTTGAAGTCGAGTTGCAACTTAAAGATAATGTAAAACCGAAATTTTTTAAGCCACGATCTGTACCATTCGCCCTTAAAGAAAGGGTTAGTGCAGAAATTGACAGATTAGTGAGTTTAGGTATTTTAGTGCCAGTTAACCATTCGGAATACGCAACCCCAATTGTACCAGTCCTGAAAGAAAATGGAAAATTGAAGATAGCCGGTGATTTTTCATGTACTCTGAACCAAGATCTAAAGATTGATAAGTATCCGTTGCCACGTATCGAAGAAGTGTTTTCTAAAATAGGCGGTGGAGAAAAATATTCCAAGTTAGATCTAAGTAATGCCTATAATCAATTTAGATTGTCCAAGTCATCTCAATCGTTGGCCACCATAGCGACAAATAAAGGATTATTTTCCTACTCTAGATTGGTCTACGGCCTAGCTAATGCCCCTGCAATTTTTCAAAAAGCCATGGAAACACTTCTATCAGGTCTGGATGGTGTAAGTATTTGGCTTGATGATATTTGTGTAACAGGCAAAACCAAACAAATCCACTTGTCAAGGTTGCGGGAGGTTCTTAGAAGGCTACAAGATGCAGGGTTACGGTTACAAAGGGATAAGTGTGTTTTCTTCCAAGATAGTGTTACCTACCTAGGTTACGTCATAGATAAAAACGGATTGAGAACTTGCCCCACTAAAGTTGAGGCAATAACCAATGCGCCTGCGCCTACCTGTGTTTTAGGTGTTAAACAATTCCTAGGTGTAGTTAATTATTACAGGAATTTTATTCCTTCCGCATCGGCGGTATTAAATCCACTACATGAGCTTCTGCGTACGGGCGCTGAGTGGCAGTGGGGAGAACGGCACCAATCGGCCTTCGAGAGCGTGAAGCGCGAGCTGGCCAGCGACCGCGTGCTGGCGCACTTTGAGCCAGACGCGCCGCTGACGCTGACCGTGGACGCGGGCCCGTGCGGGCTGGGCGCCGTTCTGGCGCACAAGGACGCCGACGGCGGCGGCGAACGTCCTATTGCGTTTGCCTCGCGCTCGCTGTCAGCAAGCGAGAAGAATTATAGCCAAATTCAGAAGGAAGCCACGGCCATCATTTTTGGTGTTAAACATTTCCACCAGTACCTCTACGGTCGCCAGGAGCCATTTATTTTAAAAACTGACCATAGGCCTTTACTGTCTATTTTTGGAAGAGGAAAGGGTATATCTGTAACGGCCGCCTTACGCCTGCAAAGGTATGCTATTATTCTGTCGGCCTATAACTATACAGTGCAGTATGTAGACGGTAAAAATAATCAAGTCGCAGATTATTTTTCAAGGTCGCCTTTATCAGACTCTGTTAGCGATGAAATGGCGGGAAGTTCTAGGCATTTCTTATTTTTAGAAGCAAACGTCGAACCGGTTTTATTTGATGACATTAAACGGGAGGCTTCTACAGATAAGGTTCTGACCTTAGTGAATAAATACATGAAATATGGCTGGCCTAGGAAAATAACGTGTAAATCCATTTTGCCGTATTTTCAGTGTAAAACTGATTTAGAAGTTATAAATGGTTGTTTGTTTCGAGGCCACAGAGTAGTTATTCCAAGTGCGTTTAGAGACAGAATGCTAAAAGAATTGCATTCGGCCCATTTTGGGATTGTAAAAACAAAAAGTGCAGCGCGCAGTAGAATGTGGTGGCCAGGAATAGATGGTGATATCGAGCGATGGGTAGGTGCATGCACCGCTTGCGCCGCCGTACGCGCCGCGCCGCCGTCCGCGCCGCCGTCGCCGTGGCCGCGCCCGCCGGCGCCATGGCACCGGATACACATAGATTACATGTCTATAGGGCAGGCTGTGTACTTGATTGTGGTAGATGCGTATTCCAAATGGTTAGAGTGTGTGTTTATGGACCGTGGCACTTCTACAAGCGTTCTTATTCAAAAACTAAAAGATATGTTTTCTAGATACGGCGTGCCTTGTGTAATTGTATCGGATAACGATGTTAAAATAAGCTCAGCAGAATTTCATGATTTTTGTCGAGTTAACGGAATCCAACATGTAACATCACCTATATATCACCCGGCGAGCAATGGTCAGGCGGAAAACTCTGTCAAAACTTGTAAGAAAATGATAAAGTGTGTTATTTCAGAATGCAAAAACCAAAAAGAAATCAATAATAAATTACAAAGCTCGTTATTTGTATTTAGGAACACTGTGCATTCTACAACCGGCGCCACGCCGGCTATGTTAATGATGGGGCGAAACTTACGTTGTAGGTTAGATTTAGTCTTGCCTGTAGATAAAAATAAAAATCTGAACGAACAATGTAATTTAAAACCAAGTAGATGTTTTAATGTGGGCGAAACTGTATGGGCGAGGTGGTTCGTTGCAAGAAGAAGTGTGTGGTGTATTGGTATAGTTAATAAGATAATGGGAAACCGTTTGTATGAAATATTTTTTAAGGACTACGATACTATATGTAAAAGGCACGTCGATCAGTTAAGGAAATATATTAGCGACAGTACTGCTATTCAAAATGAAAGTATTTCTGAGGTCAGCGCCGGTAGTCCAGTGATGTTAGACCCGCCGCCGCCGTCACCTCCTTGCACGCCACCGCCCAGAGCGTTACTCCGATCACCACCACCGTCGCCGGAAACCAGTATAGTAGTAGAACCATCGTCACCACCTTCAATTACTATTGCTGAGGGGGTAATAGAGAAGAGGTCTGCCGTGACTGCCCCGAATAACAGTCCAGTGTCACATAGAGAGGCGGAAAGGGACGAGTGGGCGGAGGCCTGCGAGGTGATGATGGACGAGCCGCAACCGGTGGAGCTGCAGGTCAACCCTAGTGTTGAAAGTATAAACCCAAGTAGTGCAAACGCCAGCCCAGCGGCTGGGCGTTCTAGGCGAGACAAAAAGCGTGTTAATTATAAACCTTTTTACTATGTTAATTGTAAGTAGGTAGATTTTGTTATTTTAATAAGTTAGTTTATAGGAACCTTTACCTTGTTACAGGTTCCCAAATTAGTGTTGGTGGGATGAGCTGTATGTATGTATACCTACCACTATGGGGGTAGGTATACATACATACAGCTCATCCCACCAACACTAATTTCTTGCTGATGTCACTGTTCAGTTGCCACTTCATTTCAACAAAACTTTGCTAAACATGGGAAGCAATGTGAAAAGGGTCAATTGAAATATCAATAAAAAATAATAATCGTCAAATATGTTTGTTAGATCAGTCTAAACAGGGTTAGTTAAACACGAGTCAATGTGATAAATAATTGGTAAATACAAAACCACATAGTATTATCAGATTTATGCAGGTAATACAAGGAGTTCGGGGAGTTACCATTTTACGTTACTGGTAAAAGCAGGAAACAGTTCTGTCTTGTCATTTGCCGATGGCGATGATGACGTAAGCAAGAGACACCCACGTGACCATGTGTCTCGGAAGACCATACCTTGTTTTCTTAGAATCAGAATCAGAATCAATAACTTTATTTCTTTAGGCTTACAAAATAAGCACTTAGACAAGTCAAATTTTATACTATAAACATAGTTATTATCAAATAAGAAATAAGGTGTTATTGATATTCTCTTCACTTCAATTTTTTGTCCACTAGTGGAAGAAGTGAAAAAGAAACCACTAGCACATTTATGATATCACTTATGTGTCTAATACATGGTTATTTTGCCTATCTAAATATAAATCTAATGCGATTTAGATACATGTCAATATTTCTATAAAGCTAAACAGAACATTGAATTTCTTACATACTACTGACAGTGCGGAACGGAGCGACATCTGGCCAAGCATTAACATCATTGATGTTATCATCTATGGAGTAAAATGCCTTCCTGATAAGATTCTGTTTAATGTACTGTTTAAATTTACGAATAGGGAGTTCAGTTGCTTCAGATGGAAGCTTATTATAGAACCGCACCCAATTGCCCATAAATGATTTCCCTAGTTTTCGTAATCTATATGCTGGGATGTGTAATTTGTTCTTCTTTCTGGTATTTCTATTGTGAACATCAGACTTTTTCAAAAAGCTATCTATATTTTTGTGCGTATACATTAGATTTTCATAGATGTATTGCGATATTACTGTCAAAATATTTATTTCTTTAAATAATTCCCTCAAAGAGTCGCGTGGCTTTAATTTATAAATTGCGCGTACAGCCCTTTTTTGAAGAACAAAGATAGCCTGGATGTCAGCTGCCTTTCTCCAAAGCAAAATACCATAGGACATAATACTATGAAAGTAACTGAAATAAACTAACCTAGCTGTATCTTCATCGGTAATATATCTAATTGTTCGAACTGCATAGGCTGCTGAACTAAGTCTGCCTGCGAGAGCATCAATTTGCGGTTTCCATTGAAGAGTGGAATCAATATGTAACCCTAAGAAAACGGTAGAGTCTACAAAGTGAACAATCTCATCCTTTAGCATTATCTTAGTTGGAAATTCTTTTACATTTGGTAACATGAATTTAATGCACATTTTTTAGCATTAAGTAAGAGGTTATTGGCGGTGAACCAGTACGTACATCTAGTACGTGTGAAAGCGAATCATTTACATCGTCATAATTACATTTATTTCTGTCAACTTTAAATATCAGTGAAGTATCATAATCAAATAAGACTATATCACACAGATCTTTTGCTAAAAAGGGGAGATCATTTATGTATACTAAAAATAAAAAAGGACCTCAGATTGATCCTTGCGGGACGCTTAATTAAATTTTTGATCCCCTAGATCTTTCTTTGCCAATAGCTACTTTTTGAACTCTATCAGATAAATACGATTGCATAAGGTCCAGTGCCTTGTTTTGAATTCCATAGTGACTCAATTTTCCAATTAATGTACCATGATCTAGACAATCAAAAGCCTTAGAAAGGTCACAGAATATACCAATGTTGTATGTTTTTCGCTTTCTCCCATGCATCCAATATATGCTTTAGTAAAACTGTACCAGCATCGGTTGTTGATCTACCTTTGGTGAAGTCAAATTGATTTTTATGGAGTAAGATTAAGGACAAAATGAGAGGACAGCTGTGTGAGAATAATTTTTTCAAAAATTTTACATATAGCTGGAAGTATTGAAATTGGTCTGTAATTGGCCGGATCTGTGTGTCTGTGTGACTCCAGATTTAAAAAGAGGAACCAGTTTACTATATTTCATGAGATCAGGAAAAAATCCTGCGTCCTACACTATGAGGCTTCCAGAATACGAAAATAAAAGCTGATCGCGCCAACTTCCATTACGAAATTTCGTTTCGTTCGATAGATACTCTTATAGAACGAAAACGGAAAATTTCGTAGTATATTTATATACTTATGCGATTGGCTCCGTCCGACCGATGATTCCAGTGCCGACTAGAGGTACTGCTGCCGTGTGCATGAACTTTCAGCTTCCATAGACAAACAATAGCTAGCGAAAGTACCAATGCTAGTAACAGAGGTGATAGTTCTTATATCTTTTACATAGCCTTAGTTGTATTTTAGATTTAATTTGTATACTATATGGTTTTTGTTTGTTTTTCTTATAATCGTAAATTCTTATTGTTAAATATGTCTTGTGTTGTGACAAATAAAGTTTTTCATTTTCAATTTCAATACTCACCAGCAGTATTGGGGTCCACCTCGGCCGCCGACAGACTATCGAAGGCAGACTTGAGGTACTTCTCGCGGCGTCCTGCCGTATCTATTGACTCGCAGCTTCCGGATAGCGGGTTCCGTTCCGTGTTGTCACCGGATGGGGTTGACACCTGAATGAAACCGTGGATTTATTTAATGACTTTATTGGTTTAACAATATCCAGAATGGGATTTGCGTAATTCCCTGTTTGCACGCTAGAGGCGCTGCACCAAATCCCGTGACGATAGTCTGGATATTAAACGAAATTCTTTCATCAACGAAATTGGCAAACGAAATTCAGGGCCATGATCCTTATTTCTATTGCCCCATATTGCCAGATCCTGGACTACCCTCATCCACTCTTATATACTAGACACAGTAATAATAGAATAGAATAATAATAGCACAAGGGCTAGCCCTTTTAGCCCTTGTCCATTCTTGAGACAGGCAAAAGTTAATTCACTCTCTGCTCTTCTTCTTCCTGCCACATTTTGTTGAAATAAAGTGGTAACTTGACAGTGACGACACCTTGTGTCACTCCCGGAAGAGCAGATCTTGTTTTCTTGGATCATGAATTCATGACTGAGACCAATACCTTTTGCACATTTTTTTCTCTAACTAACCTCATCATCATCCGAATCGTGTTCCCCGCTGAGATCCGCAGCAGGCACGTCCACCCGGTCCGTCTTCCATCGACGGCAGCGACGGACTGACTGCCGGAGTTCTTCTGCGTCCATTGCGTTTACCATAAACTCGCTGCAACAAGACAATCAAACAATTAGATAGAACAAATTAATGTATTTTTTGCTTGAAAAATGCTTCTATAGCCTAGATTTGCATTCTTTCTTTTTTTTCTTTCTAAATTCTAGGCTAGAAGAGTATTATGAAAAATAGATGTACTTAATTGAATGTCTTTGTGTTTGATTAATTACATTTTAGCACCAGGTATAATTTTGTTTCTCGTATTTATATTAATTTTAGAAGTGAATAGTATTAGCTCCAATGAGGGCTTTTCAATCTTTTTTAAAAAAAACACGCTTTTTATTTTGACACTAGATGGCGTTGCAGAAAAGTCAAGTGTCAACGTCAAGTGTCATAAAATAAATAACGAAATAATTTTCTGTTTCCACCAGGATTTTTGACACTTGAGTTTCATTCATCATCTAGTCTATAGCAAACACTTTTTTTAAAAGTCGCATTAATAAGCCCTCATTGTTAGATATTTTAATAGGTAAATTAAGCCTATAAATAATTAAAGATGAATAAACAATAGCCTTTAAATAATAAAATTATATAGCCACCTAACATTTATATTGCCGTGCCCTTGCTGAGTGCATGTTGGACATTTGTTATTTTATTTTAAGACCTAGTGTACACATGTCAACAATAAAACATAGAATATTAAGTATAGATAGATAGGTAATTCTTTATTTCATACTCGTACAGAACATTCAGTAGGTACATTATAAAACATATCCTATGCTAAGGCATTAAATTGGCGGCCTTATCGCTTAAAGCGCATTTTTTTCTTCCAGGCAACCAATGTCTACGGAGAATACACGGGATGGTGAGTTAAGGATAAAGATACATTTATTTGGTCATAAACAGGAACATACAGATTTGACAAGGAATAAATATAAATATGTAGTTATAAGTAGGTATAGTGGACAGATTATCCTTATCGTCTACAACATGGCTCTGACGGAAGACCAGCGTGCTAGCAACCAGCACATGCTGAGATAGAGGCCATTATGTATCTTTCGGGCCCTCTTACTCCCTAGTTAGGTCTTCCAACTCCCTAGTTACGCCCTCTAACTCACTATTTAGACCATCCTACTCCCTAGATAGGCCCTCTTACTCCCTAAATAGGCCCTCTTACTCCCTAGATAGGCCCTCTTACTCCCTATATAGACCTTCTTACTCCCTAGATATGCCCTCTTACTCTCTAGATAGGCCCTCTTACTCTCTAGATAGGCCACTCGGGATTAACTAGGGAGTTAGAGGGCCAACTAGGGCCAAAGCGTCAGGCGACAGAACGCTTTGACCCTTCAAAACGTCCTGTCTCCAACAATGGACTGACATTGGCTGCTGATGGTCACAAACCTGGGTGTATCATCGTGGGTGTTCCCCGGGTAGTAAGTAGGTCGGTTGCGACTCTCAGAAGAAGAGGTCCGCTCTCCGTCTGATATGTCCTCAATGTCACCATCGTGTTCTGTTGATTCTTGATCCTGGAACGGTATACATACAGTTATTAACTTTATTAAGCTTTGCTTGATTCTCGTAAGGCCCGCGCTAGAACGTTTTTGTATGCAAATAATTACTAATACAGACCAACAGTAATACATTTAAAAAATGACGTACAATAAAAAGGGGTTGGAAAATATACAGAGTATTTAATTTCCAACCGTATTTTAATCGCAGTGGGTTTTGCTTCTATGATAGTCGTAATACCAAATAGTCTGATGAAACCGAACAATCAGATCAGGAATACTTAATAGTCTCACTAACCTCCTGGGGTTAGTGAGATTATTAAGTATTGCAACTAATCTGATTGGTCGAAAAGCTGTATAGTCGGCATGGAGCTTTTCGACCAATGAATAGGGCTCTTTTCCTGTCATGCGGATTTCCGCTCGCGTGCGGGTCTGGTCTGAAACTTACATTTTATAAAAAGAAGTCCCACGATGTTGAAAAATATAATAAATTCTGAAAATCAAAGCAAAAAGATCCGGCCAGGATCGAACTGGCGGCCTTCTGCGTGTAAAGCAGATGTGATAACCACTACACCACCAAACGAGACGACCCACTGACCGAAAATAAAAAAAAACAGACGACACAATGCGCATTTCGATTGAAATTAATTCTAATAACCGGGTTCTATGTCCTTATTTAGGAAACATTTTATGTCGGCTTATGTTATTAATTTTGTTTTTATCCTCTCATTCGTTCATTCTTCTATCTCGTGCTGCAGCAAGCTTTCAGCAAATAAATAAAAGAAGCAAACAAACCTCATATTTAAAGCTGCCGAGAGACGAATCGTCTGTGTGATGCCTCGTTCTATTCTCGGTCGTGCGCGTTTTGGGAACTATCGTTACCTACAAATAAAAATAATAAGCACAACGAAAAAAATAAAAAACAAACAAAGGCTTATCACGAATAATTTACGATTGGTCACGGAAAAGTAAAGGAATTTACGATTGGTCACGGAAAAGTAAAGGTCTAGATTACGCGACGATGTGTGAAAAAAAAAACGGGTTTATTTACTATTTTCCAGGTCCTACAACTAATATACATACATAGATGACAGATAAAAGGTTTTGCGTACATTTAAGCCATTTGCTATGAATCTTATAAATAATTGTATAGTCTATCGAAATAATGTTGATTTTAGTAAATCTCTTAATTAATATTTTTATTAAGGCTCACCCTGTTGAAGTCCCTCGTTAGGGGATGAAATATTGGTGTTCTTCCAACACAAACTAGGTTCGTAGTTAACCCGCTTACATTCATAATGAATTCGTTATTTATATTAAAATAACTTAATGTCAATCAATACACTCCAAAACCACAATTGATTTCTATTTTATTTTAGGTTGAGTACATATGAAATAGCTTTCAACGTGCGCGAAACTATCATACATAAATAATGAAATATTTATTATTTATAATTTTTACGTCTATAACGTCACATTCCACCTTATAGTATTGCCAACAAACTGTGGCCGAATTCCACTAAATTAATCGCTTCACCAAAACAATGGTACCGTCTCAGAAAAACACATTTTAGCATTTTATCTTTGATGAAAGAAACTACAGATGGAGGGACAGACGTCAAAAGTGTCAAGATTGAGGGCTTGTCCCCATCACCACGGCACGACGTCGTCAACGTGAAGCGGTGCGGCGCGGCGGCCCGGCGCGGTGCCATGCCGTGCCGTAGCGCGGCGCGTTGTCGTGACGTTACACGTTGTCGTTCCTTGTAAAATTCCTGTGCATTTTTGCCGCGGCACGACGTCGTGCCGTGCTGATAAGCCCTTAAACAGATTTATCAATCTCTCTGTGCAAATAGCTCCGCACGCACTATCTATAGGTTCTTTCATCTATGGACGATTCTGAGACGATACCATTGTCATAGTATACAAATTGCTTAGCAGATTTTGGCCCATGGAAAGTTATTGTGGACGCGTACATTTTCGTAATTAATTAATGTACGCATTTATAACATCTTAAAGGTCACGTAAGTAGTCATGTAACGTAATGTATTCGTGATAAGACTGTATGAGATAAATAACTAAAATAAACAAACATTTGGTGATAAATAATAACGAACGATGCAACAAAATGCAATGGATAATGCAAAATAATAACATAACATGATTAATATGAACTGAAAGTTGGTATGTACATATATATATCTATGTATATATATGTACATACAATATATATATATATTGGTGTGTTCCATATGCTAAAATCGATAAAATCGCGCTCACAAGCGTTCCTAATAACCGTGACCGCGAAAACAATGTCCTGTGAAACGTCATTACATGCGCCATTTGGCGATATTATATCACCGACCATGCTACAAACTGAACCACTGTGAGCGCCCCTGTGAATAGTGAAAATTGGGTTTATGATGGCTGATAGACGTCAAAGGGGACGTTGTCGCGCTCACGGTAATTCGGAACGCATGTGAGCGCAGAATATGTTATTGTAATGACATTGACTCCGCAACTCGTCAACGCGCTCGTGACCGTTCCGAACTAATGATAGCACTAATTGACAGTCGATCGTGATATATAATTTGGAACGCAAAATTTTTTGCGATCGCTTTCAGCGCTGTAATCGTATTTCGGAAAACACTTCCACCACATATAAAGTAGATAAAAATAATTTACAGAACAAAATATTTCTGTTAAGAAGGAAAAATACTATAAAAACTGTAGGTAATATGTACTTAAATGTAAAGCGATACGAATAAACAAATAAAGACGTGTATATTATAGCTATAAAAATACAACGAAGCAATGAATAACTAAAACATACATTTATCCTATTTGAAAATGGACGGGCGTTTGACACATAATGAAATGACATTGACATTCAAAATGCTAACAAAATGCAACAGAACAGCCAACATAACAAAACGAAAAGGTAACCTTTGAGACCCTCGGAGATATAGTTAATATGTCGTAGGTTTTCCGCATTTTTTCGTCAAAATTCTTGAAGAGGGCCTCCACTCTTGGCAGTTGGGACAGGTTGAGCGATTTTGGCCTCTATTTGTATGGGATCAATAACCAAAACCGTAAGATAGGGTGGGGTGATTAGAGTTCAAACTTGTAAAGTTTTTGTTATGTAGTATTATCAACCTTCGAGTTTGTTACCAAAGTTGAAATAATATTCAAAGGTACGTTGATTTTTCATTAATACAGAAATAATAAGTAAAAGCCAAATGAAATCAATTTTCAATAACCAAGTTAGATTGAACTAAAATCACCCAAAAAAGTTATAAAAACAATAAAAAAAAATATTCGCAACAGGAATTAGCTCTCGAAAATTAACGTTAAAACCTTCGTGAATGTATTTTCAACGAATCGTTAACGTTTCGATAATTTGCCGTTAACGCACGTTAAAGGTAGTTCCTGCTTAAAATTGCGAATAAATAACAAAAGAAACATTTAATAAATAAATATAACAAATAAAAATTAACACATAAGACACCGCCACAATACCAAAACCAATGTGAGTGAAACACAAGGACTGATTATTGACAAAAATATTTTTCAGAAGCTGTCTAGTATTTAAAACAAACTGTTGGGAGTTTGTTTAATTAACAAGTTTAGTTGTACCTGATAATGGATACGTATGAGTCGCATAGATAAAGATTGGGACTAAAAACTACCGCCTGTTTCATGTTGTCCCGCTCAGATAATATTCGATGAAAGATCTAAGCAGGATAGCAAAGGAGAGACTCAATCACATCCTTTATCGACGCGACTCATAATAGTAATATATACTCCACTGTTACAATTTTTTTATTATGGTTTATCTATCACTGAATGATCTCTTTTTTCTGTTTGAATTTTAATTATTTATTTTTGTTAAATTTGCTTATTAATAGAGACAGCAAAAGAAAATCTTTTGACACAAAAAAAGCTTTATTCATAAACTGATTTCAGTAAAGTTCCTACTTAGTTTATAACGTTTTATAAATTTGTCATCTTTAAGCCAATGCTAAGCAGTGTTTTGTTGTTATACAGACTTTTTTATAGTCAATAGACCTTCGTTTGACTACAATTTCACCACATGGAAAATGAAGATGTGGCCGACGATGTATCAAGAAGGTCTGGAAGACATCTATTCACAGTCAATATTCAGTGTCAATAGTCTTGAAAAGACCCTTCACATTTCAGATTTCAATAATTTTATTTCTTTAGGCTTATAAAATAAGCACTTAGACAAGTCAAATTTTATACTATAAACAGTTATAAATATAGTCATTATTATCAAATAAGAAATAAGGTGTTATTAAGCGATAAGGCCTCCAATTCTTTTACCTTTTTATCAACATTTATTTATTTATATTTATAGTAAAAATAAAACTGTTTATTTAAAAGATTTCTGACTTATCAGCTATTGCTTGTTATGAGAGTTTCGATTGTTTTTATTTATTATCAATTAATAATCGGTTTGAAATCAGGTTATGAATAAAACTATAATATAATACATTTAAATCTTAAACTACAAAGCAACATACCTGTTTAATAGGCGTATCTTTTCGTTTCTCGATATACCGTGTGTCTGTACCGCTATCGATAGAGCTCTCTTTGTCTGAGTCGCCGCGTTTGTCTGGAAAAAGCATCGACATTATACCACTTGTCCATAATCTCCTTATCTCACACACATACATACAAAACTACTGAAAATGTTTTCCTCAAATAACAGGTCTTGCCATAATCATCATAGTAGCAGATCCGAATTAGAGACGACCTTCACCCATCTGTTTAATGGATGAAAAGTGTTTTATATCAAAGACAGTATGTTATGAAGTATATCGAGAGTGGTTTGACTGAAAAAAATCCTGGCCAGACTATGATTATTAAGTAATTCAAAAATTCCATGGTACAAGGGGCTGACCTTGCACCAATTTTTCCTTATGCTTGTTATCTTGGGTCTAAGAAAATAATTTTAGTATCGTTGTATTTTTGCACAAACCAAGATTCCAAGATAGAAATCTAAAAAACACAGTACAACTGGGTTACAAATAATATACAACCGTAATTATGTTAAAAGTGATGAGAAAAGAACCTATTTTGTAAATAACTTTTCATCCATTAAACAGATGGGTGAAGGTCGTCCCTTATTGGGACCTTAGACCATCTTGGGACCTTAGACCATCACGCTCGGATTGGTAATACAGTGGTATTGAAAATACACAGAACGAAGCTCCTGCTCTTCCTCGTAGGCGTAGTTTACCTTAGTTGGCTCTTACGACATACACGGGCTGAGTTGGAGGGGTCGATTTTTACGCCGCGCCGTAGCGTCACAGGTACGTTATCTCACCGCAGGCGTGAACCCGGGAGGCCCTCTTGCCCTGTGGCAAACTCGCGCGCCGGCGAGTGAACTTAGGGTAGACAGAGAGGGAGTTCTTAGACCTCTGTGCTACTGATTGTAGCAATCTCTTACGACGAGGTTCTTGGACAATCACTCCAGTAGAAAATCGACTACATACTCAAACAAGGATAATGCCGTACTGTGATAGTTGGTCTCTTGACTACATCAGTTTCTAAACGACTAGGCTAGGCTCGGCTCCCGGCTAGTTTTGGATCTGTTAAATTACCAATTTCCTATCCATTCCAATAAAGTACGTGCCTCATGGCTACTAGCAGCAAAGTCACGTCTTTACTTACTCCTGTGGCTCAGAGACCATAATGTAGATCTTGATCTGAGCTCGTCTTAACCGCAGCAAAGTTTGATCCTGCAACCGTCTGCGGTTCAGGCGGGCGTTTTCCCGCCGCGCCACGGTGTTCATTTACCATTCCTTCGAAATTTCTCACCTGTTTGCAGAGCTCTAAGTCTACAATCTATCTTCTTACCGTTGGTATGTATCCGGGAAGCCCACTTGCCCCGCGGAGGCTCGGGCGCGGCAGGCTCCCGCGCCGGCGAGTGCACCTCCGCAGAGAGGGACTTCTTTGCCCAGGACGGCAGGCGGCCGATGCGAAGCCTGGAAAATAAACAAGAAATTATTTAAAAAAAACTTAAAACTGTAATAACTACAATTTCTTTATATTTACAGTCTTAAGTTTTGCGGGATAAATTAGTAATGGTGTAAATTTAGATGTTGCCAAAACTAAACTATACTAATTTGACAGGACTTAAAATGTTGCCATCCCCTGAATAACAATGAAAAAAGGATGGCAACATTTTTAGTACTGAAAATTTAGTCTAAGCTCCATCCAGGCATTAAATTTCTTTGAACATTGAATGAATGATAGACTGCAATGTTTCGTAGACTCTGCTTCTTTTTAAGAATAGTGATGGAAATCGGCTATCAGCTCGAAAAATATCGGGACTAACGAGAGCTTCGATATTTATCGAGCTGACAGATTAGATGTACGAAATTTAAAAAAAATTTAAATAGCTTGACGTGACTGACGTTTAGTTTTAGCGACAACTGATTTGACACTCCTCGAAAATTTTCTATACTTGCAAAACCAAATGAATCATCAAAATCTGTTCAAATAAGCTTATCTTACGTGTAGTCAGGTACTTGTGGCGCGGTGAGGGCGCCCTCTCGCGGGGGCGAACCGAACTCGCTTTCACTTTCCAATGGAATAACGCCTCCGTTTGAAACTTTCCTGAAAAAAAAATACTTAAACAGTAAGGAATGCTGCCGGCGTCTTGAGAACTCTTCCGATTGGTATTCATATGCTGATGTTGGGCTACGTCTACCAATTGTTTGCAACTGTTTGAACTGTAAATACCACTTCTATTTTGTTTATTCTTCAAATAAAAACGTCAAGTGCGAGTTGGACTCGCGGCACCGAGGGTTCTACAAGATCTTGTTTCTTAACTAATTCCATGATTCTAGGTCAACGGGATGTACATACATATGTAGGTAGGTACCCTATGTAAAGGTTTTGGTCGCTTGCAAAAACCAAGCTTATTTTTATGTGATTAAACTACAAACTTACGGTTTTCCGATTGTTCCCTTTAGTTGTGCTATAAGACCTTACTAATTGTCAAATTTCATGATTCTTGGGCAACGGGAAGTACCCTATAGGTATTGTGTGCAAGTGATTCCCGAGGAAATTTCAAAAAAGTTGGGTTGGCGCATCCCCGTATTCAGGGGAGGGTCGCGGGTTCAAGTCCCGCCGGAGTCGTACATTTTTGGGATATTATTAAATTCTTTGGGTATAAACGGCTGTAACTTTTGATTGCGTTGACTTAGAAGTTTAATTTTTATCACGGCTCCAAGAGGTTACGGACCTGAGTATTTGATGTTAATTTCAATTCGATAGGTCTCCGCGTTTGAAAACGTGAGTAAAGAGGGTTGACAGACGGACAGACAGACGGACAACAAAATGATCTATAAGGGTCCTGTTTTTCCATTTTTGGTACGGAACCCTAAAAACGTCGTATTCTGTGTCGATACCATTGTCATAGAATAGAGAAGCGATTAGTTTACTACTATAATAGCCCCCTGCTCTAGACTGCTGGCCAGAATCTGCCAGCATGCTGCTGGAAACAGAGCGCTATGACGCGAGTAGCGCTAACACTCTCGGACACCTCCAGGAGTGGAGGAACATAGACGAATGATACTAACCTGCCTTCCCTAATGGCCTGCTGCGCTCGCCTAGCCCGCATGGTCACCACCATATCGTGAGGTACTCTCCAGACAAAGATACAACCGTCTCCGGAGGCTGAGATTAGATGCTGGCAGTCGGGGGTGAACCTGTGGACAAAGAATATATAACAGAAAAATTTAGTGAAGAGAAAATCAATAACACCTTGTTTCTTTTTTGATAATTTGACTTGTCTAAGTGCTTATTTTGTAAGCCTAAAGAACTGATTCTGATTCTATTAATACTAGCTGTTCTCTACAGTTTAAACCGCGTTAAATTCGAATTTTACATTTCTAGAGGGAGGTCAATTTTCCTGTAACTCTCCCATGGGAATTTGATGTTTTACCAGGACAAAAATAGCCTATGTTACTCTCCATCTTTTCAACTAACTCTATGCCAATAATCGAGTCAATTGGTTGCTTAGTTAGGGCGTCAAGGAAGGACGAACAAACAAACAAACACACTTTCGCATTTATAATGTTAGAATTTAAGTGTTATAAGCTAAAAGAATTAAGGAACAACTGACAATCGGCAGATATTTTCGCTAGAGGAAGGGCTGTTTATTATTTAACACTATGTCTGCCCGTAGTTTCGCACGCGATTTCCCGGAATAAAAAGTAATGTTATTTCGAGTTTAGAATCGCGCTTAACTTTGCATAGATGTAGTTCTTAACTAAAAAAGTGGAGTCTCGAGTGGCGGCCACGATGCAAGGCGAAACGGAGCGTTGGGAGACCATCCACTCGATGGACCGACGATATCGTCGTTGCAGAGAGTCGATAGATGGAGGCGTCTCAGGACTGCTATTCGTGACGTCGTATGGGGAAGGCCTATGTCCATCAGTGGACATGTATGGGCTGATGATGAGTCTTACCTGAGTCCTGTGACAATCTCGGAGTGTCCGTACATAGTAGCCATGCATTCCCCCGAGTAGTAATCATACACGCTGAGTATCTTGTCTGTACTGGAAGTTGCTAGGTAGATTCCACTGCTGTCTAGCGCCACCTATAGGGAATTAAAAATAACAATTTAGAATCTAAGGTCTTTTGTTTTTGTAGTGCTAACAATTAGGGAAATTTCTGGAACTAAAGAAAATAAACGACTGAGAGAGATTATAAGGGCCCAAACAATCTTCAATTCCATAAATCATAATGAAAAAAACGCGAAAAAATTAGCGAGATACTGTTGCTTCGGTATGTATTATAAGCTGGTTTCGGCGACCGCGACTTTGTGCCTGGTCAGGCGTTTTAACTTAGGCTTAGGGCATCACACGTTAGGGTATCGTTTTCTACCCTTTTGTGGGTTCAACTTCTTTCGTGGTTTGCGCACCCAAGCTTATTGCTGAAAGTATAATACGAGCACACTTTTGTTGACTTAATATATTGTAAAACCAATTCAATGAGGTGAGAACGAGTGCTTAGATAAACCTAACATAGGCTGTAAGGCACTACTAACCATAATATGTAATGTTTTTCGTACTTCCTACTCGTACTAATAGTATAAATGTCAAAGAATATTTGTTACTCTTTCACGCAAAAACTACCGAACCGATTAGGCTGAAATTTGGTATGGGTCTAGTTTGGGACCTGGAATAAAATATAGGCATTTTTTATCCTGATAAAACGCGGGCGAAGGCGCGGGCAGCAGCTAGTAATAATTAAATATCTATCTATCGTGGCCTCTACTCGAGAACCTTTACTCCCCAGCGGTTATCAGTTCTGCGAGCTATATGACCTGCCCACCGCCACTTCGTAATACCAAAGGCGGTTGTGTCTTTGAAATAATACTGTTTTAAACACTTACTTTGATAAGCGTCCCGTCTTCAGCGGTGGTCCCTCTGAAAGTTTTCGTATGTCTGCCGTGAGAGGCGCTGTATACACGGACATTTCGATCCTGCAAACGAATTTCACTCAGTCTCACAGATATTCACTTCTTAAAGTTATCATAACCTGCAAAAACTTGTGGAAGTTCCCTGTAGAATTAAATTAAATTTAATGCGTTTACTGCCACGCTTCAGCGGTGCGATGGAGAGGGGTGCATCGCTGTGTACTGTTCTTCATCACCATGCGCGTCGGTGGCAGTCAAAGTGTTAACGGACGTGGCTTTAGGGTCTCTATCTGCACTATAGCGCACTGTCTCCAGCCGCATTCGTCATCTGCCAGCAGTCTAGAGCAGGTCATCACACCTTCTGACCCCCTATAGCACGGGGATTGTTCTCTAAGGTAGAATAGACAATAATGACATCGCATCCTCATACATTGCGTACATTATTGAAGTTGAAGGATCAAAGAAAAGGAATAACATAACCGACCCTCAACTAACTAAAGGTGTGCCAGGGCACACACAAGTATAGATTACAGCTAGTATTTCAATCAATTTTATATTTTCTACCATTTGATGATACCAGATGGCTCGGGCCACTCGCTTGGAGCCATTTTGTCACTGTAAAATGTGTCTTAAGATGATGATTTTAAGCCTTAATTTAAATGCTTATTGTTGTGCTGTGTGTGAGCAGTGGATGTGTTAAGTCCGCACCTGACAAGCAGTGAGTATATGCCTGCCCCCCGCGTCTACTTCCATATCGTATAACGTGGTGCGTCCTGACACGTTCTGTCCGCGTGCAAACTGGTAACTACCGTCTTGAGACTGAAAAAAAAATAAACAGAAATAAATATATAATATTTAAAAAATGGCGACCGATGTGGCGCGGTGGGCGAAGGTCCGCCTGCGACGCAGGAGGTTGCGGGTTCGATTCCCGCCTCGGGACAAATATTTGTACGATCTGCAAATATTTGTCTAGGGTGTTCTGGGCGTTTTTCTATGTATAATAAAAAAATATCTATCTATGTAATATATTGTATTATATATATCAGTTATCTAGTACCCATAACACAAACTCTGCTTAGCTTGGGGCTAGATAATGCTGTGTGAATTGTCCAGTATTATTTATTGTTTATTTATTTATTTAAAACTTTTGTATACAAGCTTTTATATCATCTAGGACCAAAGAAAGAGTGCTTGGAAAGACAAATCCAACGAACACAAACTCGATGGGGTTAAGTCGTTTTGTTTAGGAATTCCTATGGCCACCTTCGGTTTCCATCATCAGAGCAGCTCGATGGTACCATGACATTGCATTGTCACCGAACATAAGTATGTCAAATTTCAGCTCAATCGGTTGAGGATCACTCGTCTAAAATATGTTCCAAGATTCTACCCGAACAAACAAATGTAGTTACATTACAACTTAAAAAAGTTTGTAAAATAAATGGTGGCAATGAATATAAATCAAAACGACAAGGTTGCAATGTTATCACTGATAATTAAAAAACAAACTTCAAAAACGCATGATATCACATGAAAAGTAAAAAAAAAAATTAATTAGTTTTGGAAAACGAACGTTGAATGAAAGCTTTCGCGTCGATGATACCAATGCAATGTCATATATTTTCCACCAATATTCCTTGGGTTTTGTAACCCCTTTGTATACAAAAAATTTCCAGGTTTTTGAATCGGAGTAAAGGTATATTCAACCCTAGAGTGAATAGGTGTCTTCTACACCTTCGTGATACACCGTCGACCACATCGTCACTTACCACCAAGTAGAATGTGGTCAAATAAAAGTCTATCGACTATAAAATGAAAAAACAAAACATAATTACTTACCGTCCTCAGCTGTCTGAATAGTATAGTCTTATCAGCTCCACAGGACACCATCTGCAGATTGCCTGCCGAGCTAATGAACCGGACTGCTGTGATGGACGACGAATGTTCATCCAAGGTTTGTAGGATTTGATAGCCCTGTGGAAAAAATCATGATCATTTTCTTAATAGTTTGAGTTTTTCACGTTGAAACCTCGACACTTTTCATATATAGCATCGTAGGCACTATCTGGAGGTTCTTTCGTCTAAGGATTCTACGTGACGATTATGCGACAATACCGTTGTCATCCTATAAATGTGCTAGTAGTCTCTTTTTCACTTCTTCCACTAGTGGACAAAAAATTTAAGTGAAGAGAACATCAATAACACCTTATTTCTCATTTAATAATAATAACTATATTTATAGTAAAAAATTTGACTTGTCTAAGTGCTTATTTTGTAAGCCTAAACAAATAAAGTTATTGATTCTGAAATATTATAAATGTCAAAGTTTGTAAGTATGGGTGTTTGTTACTCTTTCACACAAAAACTACTGAACCGATTAGGCTGAAATTGAATGGTATGGGTATAGTTGGGGACTTGGAATAACATATAGGCTATTTATTTTTTATTCCGATAAAACACGGGCGAAGGCGCGGGCAGCAGCTAGTAATATACATAAAATAAATTGAAAATTGTAAAGTCGTTTACAATTATGTCGAAGTCTTCTTAACATGTCGCTATATTATGTGTTGTGCACATAGGTCACGTTTCAAGCCAGATCATATTTAATATATTTTTTGTGTATTCTATAATTGTTTGGCATATGTTTTGTATCATCATCATCAGTCCGTATACGTCCACTGCTGAACATAGGCCTCCCCCAAACGACGCCACAAATAGCGGTCCTGAGCCGCCTCCATCCAACGACTCCCTGCAATCGCAAAAATTTCGTCGGTCCGTTTGGCATTGCATCGCGGTCGCCACTCGAGTACCTTTACTCCCCAACGGTTATCGATTCTACGAGCTATATGGCCTGCCCATCGCCACTTCAGCCTGCTAATTCTGAGAGCTATGTCGTTTTGGTTCTTCTACGGATTTCCGTATTCCGGATGTTTTGTATACCTAATAAAATAAATTAATAGATAAATTAGGCTCTTGGCCACAGTTCACTCACCCTATCCACCATAAAGACATGTATAAGCCTGTCCCTAGATGCTGAAGCCAGTAGTTTCGGTTGCGCGCTGTACTCGAGACAAAGCACCTCTGCGTCGTGTGCCTCTAAGGTTTGCAAGAGAGTGCCGGTGGGAGAGTGGATCCAAATGTTGCCAGCTCGGTCGCCGGAGGCTATGTGTTGCCCGTCGGGGGAGATTCGGACGCATCTGTAAAGGGGAGATGGGGTTAAGCAAGTTTTTCGCGGCTGGGTTAGAAATCCACAACAGGGAAAAAATCACGCTAATATTATAAATACGAAAGTTTAGATGGCTGGATGGAAGCCGTGCCGTTTATGGCCATGGTATGCCGCACACTAGCGCCACCACCAATATTTTTTTATAATGTAAATGACAGAAATTTTCAAAAATGTTTTATACAGTTTGTGACACCAATCTTTAGCTTTTTTAAATCTGAAATAGTTTGGTTTGTATAATTTTGACAGCTAAGCGATACAAAAAGGTTAATTAGATATAAGTATCACAATTAACAATGTTCTATTAAAAATTCCTTTGCTTAACATATTCCTTGATATGGAATTTAATGATATCCCAAAAATTTTACGACTCCGGCGGCGCTGTTGCTAATCTCCTTAGAGATTAGCAACAGCGATACCTCTCGTCAAACGATCTAAATGTAACTTTAGACTTTGAGCAGGTTTGGATAACTTCAATGTTTCCCCTGTAGGTGGAGCTAACGGCGCTATAGTCCGTAAGTCCCAAAGATTTTCGACAGGTCGGGTACTTGCCTCCGTGGCGCAGTTGGTTAGCGCATCCTCGTATTCAGAGGAGGGTCGCGGGTTCAAGTCCCGCCGGAGTCGTAAAATTTTTGGGATATCATTAAATTCTTTAAGATTACCCAAAGTGCGGGCATAAGCACTATAAAAACCTTCCTTGATATGGTCCGAAAATGTACTTAATAGGACATAGTCGAAAAATGTACTTCATGATACTCTTACCTGACTCCAGTTCTTTCGTCGTAAGTCTTAGACTTATCCTTCTCGGTGGTAGACGTGAGGTCAACGTCCTTCAGGAATTTCAGCTCTGGATCTATGTACATTATTTTATTAAGCTCCTGAAACAACAATATACGATTTAGAATTATTGTATTGATATATGTACATATGATTGTTGTGTTTTATTTCGATCAACGTTGGGGACTTCAACGCGCGCTAAGGCGCAAAGAGCGGTAACGAACTGAGAGTGGGCCAGTTTGGATTTGGACAGCGAAACCAAAGGGGTCAGCGACTGGCGGACTTCATGGAAAAGGAAAGGGACTCTGTGATGAACTCCTTTTTCGAGAAGCGGCCGTCCAGAAAATGGACCTGGCTGCACCCCGGCGGCTATAAGCATGAGATAGACTTTATCATCACGACCCACAGGCACATATTCAATGACGTCTCTGTGATCAACAGGGTTAAAACCGGCAGCGATCACCGTATGGTAAGAGCGTCATTACATTTTGTTACATTTGTGGTGAATATGTAGTGAAAAGGTTTAGAAAACCTATAACAGATTCAGTGAAGAAGAGGCCGAATCAGAAGGCCGAAAATTACAAAGAGTTAGTTCAAAACCTCTTAATTAGCTTTAAAAATCTTGGATGTAATATGAGCATAAAAGTACACTATCTGGACAATCATTTAGACCAGTTTCCTGAAAATCTTGTAGCGTATAGCGAAGAACAAGGAGAACGTTTTCATCAAGATTTAAAGGTGATGGAAGATAGATACCAAGGTCGCTGGGATGAGCATATGATGGCAGATTACTGTTGGAGTATTACACGGGAATGTCTTGAAGACATCCATCGGAGAAAATCAAAAAAGAGAAGCTTCTAACCTGTGAAAAAAAATGTGTAATTAAATGTAATTAACTGTTTTGAATTAAATGTTCTTTTGTTTTATAATAAATGAAATCTCGAAAACTATACGTAGCATTAAAAAAGTAAGTATCACGTTTTTATCAGCGTACCGAATGTACTTGAAATCAGTTTTACTTTTAGCGGCACCAAAATCATTGTTGACCTGTGATATCAATGTAAAGCTAGAAAGGTATCGTCTGATAGGGTCTACTCTACGCCCAAACCCTGTCCAGATACAAAATCCCGAGAGCTTTCAGTTGGAGCTACAGAACCGCTTTGAATGCCTCGCGGAATGCGCAACAGTGGACGAGCTAAATAACAGGCTGGTGGAAACTGTGCGTGCGGTCGGGTCGGACTTCTTTAGGACCCCCCGCAGAAATAAAACACAGACTCTCGGGTCACACTCTGCAGTTAATGGCAGAGAGTTCAGATCGAGCGCAGTCAAGTGTATGAATAAATTTAAATTATTATATTAAGCACTACCACATAGGGTGGCAACACCGGACAACTCGACAACCTATGGTATAAAATTACTAATAAATAAATAATTTTTTATTTCAGACACAAGATCCATTTTACGAGTAATAAAGTCAAATTAAAAATTATAATAACAAATTAATTAAAATTTAAGGTACTATGTTTAAGTAAACAGTACATCAGGTGGCAATATTCACCCATCGTCTATAGGTGAGACGGTCAGACAGGCTTACAATAATGACGTTTTACACATACCAACTCTGGTTATAACGTTAATAAGGTTGTACATACATTGCTGTATATGTTGTTGGGCGCTGCCTGCAGGGTCCAGGCACGGACAGTGTCATCTGACGAGCAGGTGAGGAAGGACGCGGAGGCAGAGAACATGTCAACACCCCAGATGCAGGCAGAGTGGTATAACGCTGAGTGGGATTTGCCGACCTGGAATAACGAAAATAAACGGTTTAAGATATGTACTTGATATCTTTACACTGACAAAAGCTTACTGAGAAGTTAAGGATAAAATTTTGTTAAAGTCTGTGCTCTAATGCTTTAAAATTAAAATAATATGGTGCAATTACACAGTTACAGTTTAAAGGACTCTTGCATCCCTAATTTTAATGATATCTATTATAATAAAGTTTTAAAATTTTAAAAATCTTTTAAATACAAGCTTTTATATCATCTAGGACCAAAGTGCTTGGGAAGACAAATACAATCAACCCAAACTCGACGTGGATAAGTCGTTTCGTTTAGGAGTTTCCATCATCAGAACAGCTCGATGGTACCATGATATTGTCACTGAACTTATATAAGTATGACTTTCAGCTGGTCTAAAATTGAGTAGCAAGATTCCACCCAAACAAACAAACAAACAAACAAACAAACATACATTGCAAGTTAAATAAAAGCTTGTAAAAATAATTTAATAAATGGTCAAATAAAGCTACGTGTCCACTGAGGTAGGTTCTAATTACTGTTTGTTTGTTTTATACTTTTTTATATTTTTGTTGTAATCAATGTATCTTATTATAATGTGGTTACCCGTTTGATATCCCGTACGTCCCACACATAGAAGCTATGATCGTTGTAGACGCAGGTCAGCTTGTGGTTCCTGTCGTCGTATGTGAGAGCGACTGCGTCCGGGTACCGCGCGTTGGCAGGCTGGCTGAACATGTGGCTGGAAGAAAAGATGGCATATGATTATACTTCCATTCAAAAACTTGGATATTTTTTGTATACAAAGGGCCTACAAAACCTAAGGAATATTGGTGGAAAATATTTAACGTCATTGGTATCATCGAAGCAAAGCACAGAAGCTAGAATTCTTTTTGGTTCAGAATCAGAATCAAAAAAGTACAGAGAAATAAAAAAATAATAATTCTTTAGGCTTACAAAATAAGCACTTTCACAAGTCAAATTTTGGTCAAAGATTGTGATAGCTTTCATTCTTCATTTGATCTTCATTGATCTCTCGTTCGTTTTCGAATTCAAATTTAAACATTTTTCGCAACACATGTGAGATTATGGACCTTAGAATAGATCCACCACGGAACTGCAATCGCCAACCCGTCTGCCAAGGGTGGCGATTATGACAAACCTCCCAACATTGACCTTTGAAGGCGGTCTATGGGTCTATGTGTGCAGGTGTGATGACTGACTCCTGGCAAATGCTGGCTGGTTTCTCCAGCGAGCTACGGGACAGTAGAAGTCAGTCTAGATACTCACTTGATATTAGTTCCCTGAGCGACGTCCACCCCCAGATAGTGTGTCCTGGGCAGCGTAGTGACGTAGCGGAGAGAATCCGGCGCGAAACAGCGCACGATACCGTCCGCGCAGCCCACGAATATATAGTTAGAGCCTATTGCCATGCAGTTGGCTGAGGTCGTCTGGAATAGAGAGAAGTATTTTTGTAGTGGCGGGAACTTATCAAAAATCACAGGAGAGTCAAGAGCTTATGACTCAGTTGACTGGAGCACTGGGATACTCAAGTAATTTTAACTAATTAGCGAGAATTGTAATGTAAATAAAGAAAAGTTAATATTTTCAAAGTTGGCGCGATCCCTGTGCCCTAAATGGCACTATCTGTAAAGTCAATACGAGAGTTGCAATGAGGCACCAGTAGATGGCATTGTCAGACTTTACGAGAGTTGCATAATCCCGCCACAAGATGGCATTACCTGTCTTTTATTACCGCCTTGGGGCAAACGTTTGTATGATCTGCAAATATTTGTTCCGATATTTCTATGTATTATTAAAATATCTATCTATGTAATGTATTATGTATATCAGTCGACGCAGACACTATGTGGATTGTCCAACATGATTTATTTATACGTGAGTTTCATAGCACCGCTAGATAGCGCTACCTGTCTACACGATAGTTGCGGCATCAATCCGCTAGATGTCACCACTCACCCTCAGCTCCACCCACTTGTCCAGCAGTCTCCTACTGTTGAACTCACACAGCAGCCCCCCGCGAGTAATGGCATACGTGCTGTCAGCAGAGAGTCCTCGGCCGCAGACCACGTCGCAGAACTCGTTGTCTTTCTGCTCGCCGAGGATGGCGGAGCGACCCATCAGCGGGACTGGCTCTTTGAACTGTGGACGAAAATTTATTACGATTATTTATTTATCGGTTTTCGCATCTCACCTAAACTATCCTACTAATATTGTCAAAATTTGTATGGATGGATGTATGGATATTGTTACTCTTTCACACAAAAACTACTGAACCGATTAGCCTGAAATTTGGTATGGGTATAGTTTGGGACCTGGAATAACATATAGGTAGGTTATTTTTTATCCCGATAAAACGCGGGCGAAGGCGCGGGCAGCAACTAGTATAAAATAAAACTATTCCAAAGGCATTAAAAAAAGGGTTATGATAGGTATCACAAACTGCTCAATTTAGATTTGTGAAATTCCTTTTTTTAACGCTATTTGGGTCGGGGGTCTTAAAAATTGAATGCTAAAATTATAGGAATACAGCTGCTTTACCGGGATGAAAAATAACCTTTATGTTATTCCAGGTCCCAAACTATACCCATACCAAATTTCAGGCTAATCGGTTCAGTAGTTTTTGCGTAAAAGAGTAACAACATCCATACATCCATCCATACAAACTTTGAACATTATAATATTAGTAGGATAATGTATTGAGGTTGCTTCTAGGAAGTGTAAGTGTTATTACAAAGATAAATTATCGATATAGTAACACATATTCATGGTATGTTTACCTTGGCATTCCTCGAGTACTCCAGATACCAGAACTTGACATGCCTGAAGCCGACCGTGACGAAGTAGTTGCCGTTTTCGGAAAAACAAACAGCTTTTACACGAGATGATACCTGCAACACAGATTAGGTAATGTTACTTCGCCTGCAATACAAAGAAATCAAATCGGCAAATAACAAGACGATGACAATTTGACGACCTCTGTGGCGCGGCGGGCGAAGGTCCGTCTGCGACGCAGGAGGTTGCGGGTTCGATTCCCGCCTTGGGACAAATGTTTGTAGGATCTGAAAATATTTGTAGGATCTGCAAATATTTGTCTCGGGTGTTCTGAGTATTATGTATAATAAAAAATATATATCTAAGTATGTATTATATTGTATTATGTATATCAGTCATCTAGTACCCATAACACCAGCTCTGCTTAGCTTGGGGCTAGATGATGCTGTTTGATTGTTCCGCGGTTGCGCACGCGCCGTTTACTTACACGGAAACCTTCGTGTGCGAGTCGACACTTGGCTGATTTATGTGAATCATAGAGTGAGAAATAATTATTTTTTGCGATATCTCTCAACAATCCAACGATCCTACCTATCCACGGTTGCCCGGCAGAGATCGCTGGTGAGCGATAAGACCGCCAATTTTTTGTTAATTGTTTTTTAAAGTGTGCAATAAAGCATTTTCTATCTACATATCTATCTCATACCTTATTACTAGCCAGTTTGAGGTTTGCCCGCCAGTCCCATACATTCACAATCATGTCGTGCTGCGAACCCACTGACACTAAATACTTGGACGATGTCGAAAACGCCTGGAAACAAACAAACACATCGTCAATGGGTTAGATAGGAATTAAATGACATCCCAAAAAATGTACGATATCGGCGGGACTTGTACCCGATGTTACCCCTCATAAATCATAATCTTTATTTGCATGAATGCATGTATAAAAGTTCTAAATTTCGAATATAATTATCCAATTACAAACTACCTTATAATGTGTGCAAAATCTTATAATGTCTCTAAATATCAATAAAATATAATAATATCTAATATTAATCCAAAATTAACAATAACCTGTAAAACAATAAAATTAAAATAAGTTTGTCAAAAAAGTATGTCAATCAGTTTTTAAAATACGTCATAAAAACAGTTTTCTAGTTTTCCCGTATAGGTGGAGCTAGAGTCGGAGGAAGTCCCAAAGATTTACGACACGTAGAGTACTGATTTCGTGGCGCAGCGGTAAGCGCAGTCCCGTATTGAGGGGAAGGTCGCGGGTTCAAGTCCCGCCGGAGTCGTAAACTTTTGGGATATTATTTAATTTCTTCGAGATTACCCGGAGTGCGAGGGCTTAGGTACACACTATAATAACAAAAACCTTAGATAGGACTTCCTTCTTGGCTTCCCTACATTGATGTCTAAAGGATACATTCAGCACCGCTCCCGGCACGGTACACACAAAAATAACTATTCAAATATGAGCTTAAACTCGTTATCTTTAGACACATTTGGCAGTAATAAAATGGCTTACCGTAAGCTCACACGCCGCTTTTCGGTTGTTTAGAAATCGCGCGTTCAATGACAAAATAAATACACGTGATATCTCACTACACCTCAAAATCGGTTCATAAGTGACCGACAAATGGACGAAAATACATAAAGCAGAACAAAGAAACTCCTCCTCTTTTGTTTTCGACGGTATAAAAGATGAGTCATTTGACGATCTCTGGGGCGCAGTAAGAAAATGCTGGAGTTTCGTATAGTCGAGCATTTTCTTACTGCAAAAGGTTGAACAACGCTTGCGACAGCGCTTTGTATTATTAATGTTATGGATCAGTTGAGCTACCTCTAGATTGTTTACAACCGTCTTCAGTTGGCTCAATTGTTAATACTAGTTCTAATTTGTTCCCACGCAAATGTTGTCAGGAGTTGTTCCGGGATAAGCAATAGGTACCTATGACGTATTTCCAATTCAATGTAATTAATTAGAGGTAACAATCATCCATCTTAACAAAACGTTCACTGATATTTCTTAAATATGGTCTTGATAGAGTTTTGACGAGTATTTGACGACCGACCGGCAGGCGAACGTCCGCCTGCGACGCAGGAGGTTGCGTGTTCTATTTCCGCCTTGGAACAAATGTTTGTATTATCTACAAAAATTTGTTCCAGGTATTCTGGGTATTTTCTATGTATATTAAAAATATCCATCCATATAAGTATTGTATTATGTATATCAGTAACCTAGTACCCATTACACAAGCTCTACTTAGCTTATAGAGCTTAGGGCTAGATGATGCTATGTGGATTGTCCAACATTATTTTTCGGCCAGCCTGGGCCGTGAATGTGTTAAACTTACCACACAGCTGACACCATGCGTATGTCCCGGGAACTCTCCTATTTGAACAGCTCCCGATGTGGTCGGATCCTGAAAATAATAAAAAAAAAAGTATTGATTATAACAAGCTTTTATTTAACTTGCACTGTATGTTTGTTTGTTCGGGTGGAATCTTGCAACTCAATTTTAGACCAGTTATCCTCAACTCAACCGATTGAGCTGAAATTTGGCATACTTATATAAGTCCGTTCCATGCCTTCACACTGCTCCTTAGCATGCACAAGGCATTTCACCTACTCCACGGCAGCGTCCCTGATACAGCCCATCGTTCAATAATCAAGCTTGAGTATTCACCTGTAGGTCCCATATCCGGACAGCAGGCGCGTGCCCGCACTCGCCCGTCGCTAGGTACCGTCCGTCGGGAGAGAAGGCCACGCATGTGATACTCTTGCGAGACACGTTGAGCACGTGGCTCTGCCGGTTCTTGCGGACGTTGTAGAGGACTACTGTACATCTGGAAATTAGAGATGATTGAGGTTAGTTTCCGATTTCTATAGAAACAAAAAATACATTAAATAAATAATGCTGGACAATCACACAGTTATAATGCCCCAAGCAGCGCTTGTGTTTTTATGCGTACAAATAAAGACACAAGCTCTGCTTACTGTGTTTTTATGGGTACCAAATGACTGTTCATCATCATCATATCAGCCCATACACGTCCACAGCTGGACATAGGCCTCCCCCATACGACGCCACAAATAGCGGTCCTGAGCCGCCTCCATCCAACGACTCCCTGCGACCGCTACGATGTCGTCGGTCCATTGAGTGGATGGTCTCTTATGTAGGGGGGTTTTGTCATAATCACCACGCTTGGCAGGCGGATTAGTGATCGCAGTGTTAGCGTTGAAAAATACTCAGAATGAAACTGCTGCCCTTCCCCTGTAGGTTCCCTTAGTCTGCGCTCTTACGACATCCACGGGTTGAGTTGGAGGGGTCGATATTCGTACGCCGCGGCCCCACGGCCGCACTGATATATGTACCTAATAAGTACAATAGATAATTTATTATTATAGAGAATACCCAGACACGGAACATAATGTATTTCCGCAAATTAACGTCTGAATCTGTTAAGTATTTATGAAAATTCTATGTAAATCCTTAAGCCCGTCAGGGTACTATATACTTATAAGCAATATTATTCAAGTCAAAATTATATCCTCCTTAAATCACATAGCTCACAGAAATTAGAATAACTAATAAGACATGTTGTCTGTGCGTTTGTCACGCGTTGCGTTGGCTAATGTTTGACGTGTAGTTAGCGGCGAGCGGAGCGAGCAGCGGTTTACTGACTATAACAAGTTTCAAGTAGAAAGAAAAAAATTCGTTCAGGCTTTCTCTGCCTTTATGTTACTATTACTGTGCTATTACTACCAAAAATCCGATCTGATTTAGTTTCCTGGCGAGAAAGCTAATATTTTTGGGACTTGCGTTATATTAAACATATTTTAACTTCGAGAACGTTGTCATGTTAGGATAGTATACATTATCTATGTACCCTAGTTAAATCGTAATCAGGGTATTTATTCAAAAATAAGCATGGACGCCTATTTGCCAGATATCAGGTATATGGCCTCCGTATCTCGTCATGCATCGTTTTTGTTCGAACACAACGAATAAAGTACTCCTCGATCAGTATGTGGGAGAGATAAACGCACTGATGGGCAGTGGGCATGTTTAATTTCTATATGGACGATATTTATTTATTTTATCTCTATTCATTTTACTCTATACATATATTTTATTTCTATAACGATTAATTGGTTATTATATTGCAATGACTGGCTAGCCTCGCTCCAGCAAAGTGCGGCAGCCGCAGCGGTATATCTAGGTTGGATTTCGCTCGTTCTCTTGATTTAACGCGGTGCGCGGTATTCCTAATTTAGTAACAGTAGGATTATCCTACACACTCGGGATTTCCCTCAGTATAGCGATTACCGTGTACGCCTGAAAAGGCCTTTTAATGGTTCTAAATCTGAACTCGCTCCGCTCACCACCTCAAACTATCCACAAGCACTAACGCACCTTATTGATATGTATGACATACGATTGCTGAATGCCGTTCTCACGCCGTTGTCCGGCCATTCCGAGGGGGTTACAGACCCGGGTTGTACGACAACAAATCCAATTACACATTGACAATGTTAAGGCTCTACATAAATTGTAGTCTAGATGATTTCTAGATGATCTCAGAGACCTCGATGGTAGCTCGCAGCCGAGTGTGTTATTTAGAGTTTACCAACATTTCGGCATAGTTCCAAGCGCCTTGATCACACACAGATTATAAATGTGCTAGTAGTTTCTTTGTCACTTCTTCCACTAGTGGACAAAAAAATTTAGTGAAGAGAATATCAATAACACCTTGTTTCTTATTTGATAATAATAAATATGTTTATAGTATAAAATTTGACTTGTCTAAATGCTTATTTTGGAAGAATAAAGAAATAAAGTTATTGATTCTGATTATTTGAAGTCTAATAACTTAAAAGTTAAGAATAACATCAGTTGCAGCTGTATCTACTTCTAAAACTCTTAATCTGGTGCATTATTACTGAACCCAAAAAACATGATTCTCATAAACGCTGAAGACGCGATGTTAAAGATTGCATCGAATCCGTAGATTCGAGAATTGGAGCGGAATTGAACCCACTACCGTGATATTGCGTCCGTCATCCGTGAACGAGCTAAATTGAAAATTATATAGACGAGCTTCGATCACTAACATCTGCTTCCAGCTTCGTTCGTAGTAAAGATAGGTACCTATTTATTTACTGAAACATCAAATTTGAAAGTGAGATGAATCCTAAAATCTCATGTTTTTGAGTAGGTTACTTACAGGCAAATTGTATCCCACCGAACATATATAAAAACACTAATGACTGCCGTTTCTCACATGAGAAGTGTGTGGCTGACAGTACTAAATCCTGCTTTTGAGAAGTGGGACGAATGCGGAATGAAATCACCACTGAATTTTAATTTCCGTGTTCGGACTAGTTTAGGCCGAAGCCGGTGGGACGAACGCGGTATGACTAGAAAAATGATGCCAAGTCTCGTCTCGTAATACTTCCACGGTAAAAGCTGCTGATATCACGTGAGAAAAGCCAAGTCATATTTCATAACCTTCGACTATGAAGTTGGTAAATTACCTAGGTTAAAGAGTTTAGGATAACTTTAGAGTTCAGCGCTTTCTGGAGTCGAGTTTTAGGAAGGCTATAGGAATGAGTTGCTTAGCTGTTTGTGCGGTTTTGTGTGTGCATAGGGTTTTGGAGTCTTCATCTATATAGCTCTTTCAGGTGAAAACTGGTACCTAATTATTACTTGAGCGCAAATCCCTACATAAATCCGTGTCACTCACTACTACCAACAAAACAATCTAAAAATAACTTGCGAATTGTGAATGAATCACGGTCATCAATGCGCCCGCGCCGCGGAAACGGAAACGGTACCGCTGCCGGTCAACGACCCCGTGACGTTGACAGTGACATATTTACAAAGTGGACCGATTGACTTTTTTGTGTGAAAGGTCATGGGCGAAGGTAAGAGGTTGTAGGGTTTTCATTCATAGAAGACGTTTTCAACTCAAAAATTATTACAAAAACCGCTAGATCGATTTAAATAAATTCTACGACCAATGTGGCGCGGCGGGCGAAGATACGTTTGCGACGCAGGAGGTTGCGGGTTCGATGTCCTTCATCATCCCTTTGTCCCAAGGCGGGACGGCCTTGGGACAAATGTTTGTTCGATCTGCAAATATTTTTTCCGGGTGTTCTAGAAATTGTGATGTTGATTGCCCAGCAATATTCATTCATCACATTACATCAGGTGAGATTGCGGTCTTTAAAGTATACGCGAAGATTTAGAAGACCAAGAAGAGAAGGTCTATTCACTGCTGTATTTAATATTACATCTACAGCTTGATGGAAACCGCGAGGTTTCTCGTGAAAAGAGAAACTTTTACCTGGCCTAGATGAAAATAACGAAAGCTCTTAAGAACGGAACGGATAGCCTTAGCCCCCATACAAACGTACTTTCCGCTTCATTTGGAAACTACATATGTCACCGATCTTATTGAAATTTTCCATACGTAATCGCATGAAAGTTATTTTTGTAGCGGTTTAGTTTTTCAAAAAACATAATGATCTTTAAATAAGAGCTAAACTAATTTTGACCACCAAATCGAGTCATCTTCAAGCGATTTTTTATGCATGATAGACACCTTTATTCGAAAATCTGTCGCACTGCAAACATCCTAAATATATTTAACATTATAAATAATCAAAAATATTTTTGAAATCGATCGTTTATTCAAAATTAATCGGAGAGTACGAAAAAATATCAAAAAATGGTGACGACACCGAGCACACGCACACAGCCACATGACAGCTTCGTATTAGAGATGGTTAGATGCGCTTTGTCACTCATAGCGCGCCCCATTTCATTCTACGTGCAACAACAACAAAACCGCATGGGCCGATCCGTTTCCGCTTGGGAGAGGTTCGTAGCCTTCTCAAACCGCCAACACATCGATTGGGCTATTTCCGAAGCGGCCCGCAGTATTTATTTTAGTAAATTGCCAGAGGTCACGACTGCAGGCTTTCTTGTGGATTGCCTTCAGACTCGGGGCTATGCGAAAAGCTGATTCTTTAATTTAGGTTGTGGAAGTTTCAAAATGGAAGGAACAGTTAGCTAGACGGAAGTACGGAAAATGGACTACAGTACAGAATGGTAGCCAGAGAAAGAGTGACGGTCAAAATGAGTGGATAAGGATGGCACAGAAGCACAGTGTGTTTTTTGCCCCGTATAAAAGTGACTTCGTTAGTTTATTCATAAAATCTATCGAGCTTTTTTTTTTTTCATTTCAAATGTAAGAGTAGAACACCCAAATATCGATTCCGCACTGTGAGAAGCGGTCATTTAAGATATACACTTAGATAGACTTTAGAACAGACTCTAAATAATTTTGCGTGTTTTAAAAAACATAAACCGACTTCAAGTTCCTGAACCTAACTCTTCTTTACGCCCGTTGCCGCTGTGTGATAATTTGATTGTTTTCAAAAACCTAATAATCGACTTCGAATCCCTTAATTTTACACTATTTTAAAGTGGATCATTTTCTACAATAGTGAAAGAATTTTCAAAATCGGTCCATACTTGGCGGAGTGGCGGAATGATCGCTTAAATTATAACACACACAAAATTATACAGTTGAATTAAGAACCTCCTCCTCGAAGAAATTAAATAATATCACAGAAATATACGATTTTGGAAGGACTTGAACCCGCGACCTTCCCCTCGATACCCCCTTCTTCTTTACTTTAGTCTACATACCGAAGCGACCGAAATCAAAATTTCACTTTATTTCCAAATCAGTTAAATAATAGATTCAGGCGTTACTTTGCGGAAATCCATTGCACCGAGGATCCATTCTCCGAGCTCCGCGCGCCAAATTCTTGGCGCGCGGAGCTCGGAGAGGCAACATCACTGGCGGGACTCTGTCGGTGTTGCTCTGCTTACCAATCTCAATGTCAAGGTCGAGTATTGTGGTGTCCTGAAGATGTCTCGTGGAGAGACGAAACTAGTAGACAACTTACTTTGATGAATACTATCAGAGAAGGTTATACGCGGAATTGTTACTAAATATTTCTTCATTCTAATATTGTTCCAAATCAGTGTTTAATTTTAAGAATTTGACCTGTTCTAAGTGTACATTTATTGTATTTACAGAAATAAAGAAACTTTGACTTTGATACGGGACTGTGCTAACCGCCTTGAAGTCAGTTGAAAAGAATTCAGTATTTTTATAGCCGCCTGTCGAGGGGTGTGCCCTCAACTTTCCGCTTCTTCCCAGTTTACCTTTCAATATTTTCATGTACGATTACTGAACTGAACTCTATCTCGAATTTTGTACTGATTCAGGAAGTAAAACTTTAAGATTAAATTTAGTCATATGTTCGCTTACGCGTTTGATATTTTGTTCATTTGTTGGATGTTTGTTCCTCTTTCACGCAAATACTACAGAACTGATTGGGTTGAAATTTGGAATGGGTATAGTTTGGGACCTGGAATGACATATAGGCTATTTTTTATCCCGATAAAACGCGGACAAAGGTGCGGGCAGCAGCTAGTAAAATAATAATGCAAATTATTAAATTCGAATATTTTGAAAAACTATATCAACTTCGAATCCCTTAATTTTACCCAGTTTTTAAGTTTTTGCGGGACAAATACTAATCCCTCGAGAATAATCTTCTTATGGGAACAGATCGAAATCATTATTACCAATACAATAGAAAAATAATTTTGAAATCAGTCCATAATTGAAGGAGAAATCGACTAAAATATATTAAAAAAAACATCATGAGCCGAATATAAAACCTCCTTTAATAAATTATTTTTTTAATTTTGTCTTTCTTTCATGTTCTTCTAGCTGGCAAGACTACTATATTGTACTATTCTCTGGGGTGCTATTATAAAACAACAATCGATTTAAGCCGTGGGGTCGCGGCGTACGAATATCGACCCCTGCAACTCAACCCGTGGATGTCGTAAGAGCCGACTAAGGGAACCTACCAGAGGAAGGGCAGCAGCTTCCGTCTGAGTATTTTTAAACACCAACACAGCGATCACCAATCCGCCTGCCAAGCGCGGTGATTATGGCAAATCCCTCCCTACATGGGAGACCATCCACTCGATGGACCGACGACATCGTAGCGGTCGCAGGGAGTCGACTCAGGATCGCTATTTGTGGCGTCGTACGGGGGAGGCCTATGTCCAGCAGTGGACGTGTATGGGCTGATGATGATGATGAATCGATTTAAGGTGCGTCCACACGCCACAGGGGTGTATAAAGGTGCGGCCACATGATTCACGCGTATAATTATGTAAAGTTCATTGGCTTCTTCCCCTCGTATTTACGCCCTGTCCTGACGGACGTAGGGTTTTTACATTCATTGTACTGTAATTAAATTTAGCTTTTGGAAGCACGCTTCGTCATGAGCAACAACTTCCGCTAGTATTTTGCGCCACCGATAACCATCCTCCGATTCCACTTCCCGATTCGACGGATCTATTACTAACTAGCTGCTGTCCGCACCTTCGCCCGCGTTTTATCAGGATAAAAAATAGCCTAAGTATATGTCATTCCAGGTCCCAAACTATACCCATACCAAATTTCAGCCTAATCGGTTCAGTAGTTGAGTACGTGAAAGAGTAACAAATATCAATACATACATCCATCCATACATCTTTGACATTTATAATATTAGTAGGATTACAAGTAAACCAACACAGTTAACACTCACCCTGCGGGGTATGCGACAAGCTCCGTGTTCGGATCACAGTCGAGAGCAGCGTTACTGTTCACTGTCAACCCGAGGACTGTCTCCAACTTGATCTGCGGACAAAAGAAGCAATACTTTAACCAGAATCAATAACTTTATTTCTTTAGGCTTACAAAACAAGCACTTAGACAAGTCAAATTGTATACTATTAAACATAGTTATTATTATCAAATAAGAAATAAGGTGTTATTGATATTCTCTTCACTTCAATTTTTTGTCCACTAGTGGAAGAAGTGAAAAAGAAACCACTAGTACATTTATATATCACTTATGTGTCTAATACATGTTTATTTTGCCTATCTAAATATAAATTTAATGCAATTTAGATACATGTCAATATTTCTTTAAAGCTAAACAGAACATTGACAACATATCCGCAATTAAATGTCTGTGCATTTAATTGCGGATATGTTGGAGATTTTTATTTTTTAGTGCGGGCGTAACAGCTACTTATTTACATTAGTACTAGCTGCTGCGCGCGTCTTTGCCCGCGTTTTATCGGGATATAAAATAGCCTATAATTATGTTATTCCAGGTCCCAAACTATATCCATACCCAGCCTAATCGGTTCAGTAGTAGGAAGTAGGATAGGATTTAGAGTTTTGAGTCAACTGCAGACTGTTACAAACAATCTACAGGTAGCTCGACTGGTCCATATTAAAAGTCGGAAGGGTTCCCAAGACGTTGATTGCATTACTCGCTATATGGCAATGCTGATTCGTTGCGCCCGATACTCACCAGCCCTCGGGTCACGCGTCGCTTCGACCAGACGCTCGAATATTTTTTAAAACCCGTAAACCCTTTGTACTCCACGGACCTAGAGTCTCGTGACCAATGAGAGCAAATGCGTAGGGTCTATAAGGCATAGAGTGTAATTATGTTTTTACAAGTTTTTTTGCAGCAATAGAAAGAGTTATACGATTTTGATGAAATTAAATCTGATATGACGTACTGAAATATTCATCTGAGACATTTTCCTCCATACTTAAAAAAGGTTATTTAACAAAACTCAACATTTCGTTATTCTTTCAAATAATTTCAGAAAACAGAAATCAACACCATTTACTTCTTAAAGCTTGTAAAATAATAAACAAGTTAGTTTTAAAAATGTCAAATTACCTAAATTGTCATTTTTATACAAAATTATTGAAAACAAGAAATAAAGTTAATAATTCTCTTCGCTTAAATTTATGTTGCTTGTGGAAGAAATGTAAAAGACAAAAAAAAAATCAGGTCAAGAATTGGTTACCTACTTCATGTGTCGACCTTAGCCTAAGGTCTAATCTCCATACAAACATAGGAAACTAATCTTTAAGCTAATAGTGGCAAGGCTGAATTAGACAAACATCCTAAACCTTGCCCAAACTAGATAACATGTAAAAGAAAAGTAAACTTGTGGAGATTTTCAAAATGGTGACATACAGGTTGGATTTTTGAGACGGGACCGTAAGGGCAGGTACCTTAACCGTTTTAGTTACAGGAAAACGTTCCTAGGAGACCATCCATATTTTTTTAAGATATTCTGAACTGCATTCACAGATTTTGGAAAATATATACGTATAGCCTGCAAGAAAATGGTTATTTTACACAAAACACATTTTTGATGCTAATCGATCCTATTTTCTAAAAGGATCAAAAGTCTCTATTGGACCGACTGAGGTTTGAGTAATAGAAATAACACAAATCTCGAAAAAAAATCCATACATTCTATCCGTGTTATGGATTCTATCTATGGCATGACACTATTTTTCAAACAAATACTTTGCCTTAGTTGTCTACGAAGAAACTCTTGTCTTTGGGCAGGTTTTATCTGACGTCACACTCAGGATATAGATAGAATATCATAGAAACTGTTGAAATCGCTATGCAACGCTTGCAGCAAGAATCATGAAAATCGATTAACAATAAAATATCAGACATACAACACAAAAAAAATACTGCCTGGAGAATATTCTTTTTTATTTCGTCGGTGAAAATTAAGTAAAAAGTCGTTGCTATTCGATTTAAAGTTTTTAGCTGGTCATAATCCGGTTTAAAATTTATGTAAACTTATAAAAAATGTAAGCCACACCGCATACCAAATATGACAAGCACGCTGTGAGGCGCACAAAAAAATTAAAAAAAAACGGAAGTAAAAAATACCGCAGATTTTATGGCCAAGGTTGTTTGACACTCGATCCAAATGGCCGTCCTTGGAGGAAAGGATGAAATAATAACTGGTTTGGTAAAAACGGAATAACTAACGACATAGTCAAAAGATGTTGTCCTAAAAAATTTAACCTACGCAATTAAAACCTGTTCTTGTTTTACTCAATAAAAACTTCTCTTTCAATTGAATGAGCAGAAAAATCGGAAAAAGAATTGGAAAGTCCGAAATCAAGACCAAGATCATTCAATGAAGAAAAGTTTTCAGAAAAATCGGCAACACTCAGTAGATAATTAAATTACAGAAGAAACCGAATTGAGCGTTACTTTCATCATTGAAGGTAAAATCCAGTTCCAGTTATGCTAAAAGATCATTCCCTATCTTATAACAAAACTGGCGTATATTATAACAAAACTGGCGTATAAGCTCTAGCCCTAAGCTAAGGAGATTTTTGTTATGGGAACATAATACAATGAAGAAACACAAAAACCCGCACATTTACCAGTCAAGGTCATCTGCCACCTGATCCAACATGGCCGCCGTCCTTGCACGCCTCAAGGATGCGCATGGACCGTTGCAATACCGGTTTCAAGCTGTAGTACTGAGCAAATCACTCCGTATGCTCCGAGAGGTCAGCGGGATTGTTCAGATCAGATTGTTGTATCAGATTTCAGAACGAAAAATGTTCTGCAGGATTTCAATACAAAAACCCGTGCATTTATCAGTCAAGGTCATATGCCACCTGATCCAACACGGCCGACGTCCTTGCACGCCGCAAGGATGCACTTGGACCGTTGCAGAACCTGTTTAAAGGTGTAGTACCTACTGAATAATCACTCCGCATGTAAGAGGTCAGCTGGGTTGTTTAGCTTGAGAATCGAATACGGAAATGGATCTGAAAGGACTGGGATTTGTTTTACAAGGGCAGATCTGTTTCACTTTATTCGTGAGTTGGAATATTTACTTGACTAGCTTCTCCCTGCGGTGTCATTCACGCGATACCTGAATAAAATGTAGCCTTACAAAATGTTCAGACACAGATCTGGAAAATTTGTAAATGTAACAATAAAATGAAAAAACAACTGCACTCTGCTTATCTGTTACCTTTTCACGACCAAAGTGATCTATTTGAAACTGAAGGGAGGAGATACTATCTCCTCCCAATCTGCATAATTATCACATATTATATAGATTGTATTCTGAGATGCACACCTTGATCCAAGAAACTAAATTTTTATTGATTATAAATTGAAAACCATGCACTATTTTGTGTCAGAACGCTTTTTTCTTTCCTTTTATTTCCCTATATAATCTTGAAAAAATCGCCGTGAAAAAATACTCACACGAGTATCAAAGCCATAACAAATGATCTGCGTAGATGGACATGGCATTTGCGCGGGAGGTGTTTGTTGTCGTATGACATTATGTTGGTCCATAATACTAAGTCAAATGGAGCTAAATATGACTGTCTGTTTGTGTAAATTGAAAACTGCCCACAGTCTGCAATTAATAAGAGACTTGGCCTAATCTGTAGGATATAAATAAATGATTGCTACAGCAAGGGTGATGAATGTCTTGTTTGATCTTGACTAGACAATTTCTTCAGTACGTGAGGTTGTAGAGCTATTTAAGCGTGTCCATCGCGTGAGTTTTTTGCAGAACCGGTTCCTGAACATCAATATATATCCACAAACGTGAATATAGGCCTGCCACAATCGACGCCACGAATAGCAGTCCCAGAGCCTCTATCGGTACCATGAGATATTCAACAAAATCACCGTCTGATGTTTCCGTGACACACACTGAACTTCATTCCGGCCCTTGTTAGGGGCATGGAGGGGGCCTCGAGGCTTTGCATCTTTACTTCAGCTTCAACTCGGGTGATGTCGACCCCTCGGTCCTTGGGTTTGTAAGCAAGACTCTTTTTGCTAGGTACTTTTTTAGGGCTGCATTAAGTAGGTTGTAATTTTTCATTTGTGTTTTTTTTTTTCAACCCAAGGACTGTGTTTCCTTAAGGAATCGCATAAGGAACTTTCATAGTTCTTCAAACAGCTGTGGATGTAAGAGGCACGGAACAGATATGCTTTGCAAGTGCCCTTACCTAAGAGTATTATGTCGAGTTCTCCGCGTCATAAACGAAAGTGCAAAGGCAGCCGTTTAACCTAAAGCCTCGGGCGACCACCGCGCACTGCCTACGTGCTTACAGCCGGACAAACAGTAGATTACCATTTATAAATGGCGATGACAATAGAAGGACACGTATCCTGTCCTTATTAGATGCAATGATCTATTGATCTAGCCTTGGTTATCGCGTCATATGTAATGCATTATTATAACATAACGCATGTATAGCCCGTTAAGACTCATGTATAGTACGTTATTGACGCATGTATAGTCTGTTAATAATGCATGTATAGTCCGTTCCAAAAGCAGAGACAAAATTTGTCTTCTCAGCGACAGCATTGTACTCTTAACATTCACTTGATTTGATAAGATAACATGCCTTAAAATATGTCGAAAAGTTATTTTCACCATTCCCGCCGAAAGCGGTGACTTTGCTACTCATAAACAGTGTGCAAAATCAGGTTTTTAAACCCGTCACAGCCAACGCTGGTCTTCCGACATAGCCTTTTGGTGACGTCACGGAAGATGTCACAACGGTACAACAATATGTACCTACGGTGGAATAATTTAAATGAAATACTTTTTAACCGACTTCAAAAGAGGAGGTTGTCAATTCGTCTGTTTGTTTTTTTTGTATGTGAGGTTAAAGAAGCTTTATTTCTCATAAAAACTATAGGAGTTCATTTACAATGAGAATAAGTAATTCGTAAATAATGTTTAAATTACCTCTAGGACTTACTTATATGTACATAGTTGTAGGTAATCTAAGTTCTTATGTATGTTACGTTACGCGATATCTACGCCAATTGTGGACAAATTTTGAAAATTATTTCACTATTGTATAGAAAACAATCCCGAAGGGGCCCCATATTTTTTATCCCCAGGGGATTAGTATTTATCCCGCAAAACTTTAAATAAGTGTAAAGTAAGAGAATTTGAAGTCATCATCATCATCAGCCCATACACGTCCACTGCTGGACATAGGCCTCCCCCGTACGACGCCACAAATAGCGGTCCTGAGCCGCCTCCATCCATCGACTCCCTGCGACCGCTACGATGTCGTCGGTCCATCGAGTGGATGGTCTCCCATGTAGGGGGGATTTGCCATAATCACCACGCTTGGCAGGCGGATTGGTGATCGCAGTATTGGTGTTGAAAAATACTCAGAAGGAAGCTGTTGCCCTTCCTCTGGTAGGTTCCCTCAGTCGGCTCTTACGACATCCACGGGTTGAGTTGGATTTGAAGTCGGTTTATCATTTTTTAAAACACGCCATATTATTAGTTACCTACTTTTTTAAGAATATCAAGTTCCAAGTATTCTTGCAACATTTTTCGCCAGAATCCTAACCAGTCAGCCCACGGTCTCGGCTTGTGGGCGATCCAGCATTCCGGCAGTTTCGACACTTGCACCAAATAGTTGGAATACTGGCAAGGTCTTTACATCTTATCTAGATGATTTATACAGGCCGTTGTAGTTATCCTAACTAATATTACATATATATAAGAAAGCTTGTTAGTTTGTCCTTCCTTCACGCACTAACTAAGCAACCAATAACTTGATTTTTGGCATAGAGTTAGTTGAAAAGATGGAGAGTAACATAGGCTACTTTTTGTCCTAGTAAAACATCATATTCCCATGGGATATTTACGGAAAAAATACCTTTTAGATCCTAGATATGTCAAATCAGAATTTAACACGGGTGAAACCGCGTGGAACAGCTAGTATGGTATAATGCGGGACTAAGGCATGCAATTGAAATTTTAGGCTTTACGAGAATAAAGTTTATTCCCGCGGTTTCGCACGCGTTATTTCTATGAAAACGTTTGAACGTAGAAGGTATAGTTCCATGTAACCCTTGGTAACTGTGATATAATGCGTCAGTTCTAGAACTATATCTATGCAAAATGTCAGTTCTATCCGTTCAGTAGTTTTGGCGTGAAAAGGTAACAATTACACCTACATCCATCTATCCAAACTTACTCATTTTTGATATACGTGTGATGGGTAATATTATATAATATATGTAGGTATAGCAAGGTTGCCTGGGAGAGATCGCTCTTGATAAAGAAAACCGCCAATTTAGTTTGTTCGATAATAATTATTTTTAAAAAAATATTTCTAAGTTAAGTGTGCAATAAGGTAATACATATCCATCTAATATTTTTATTTGTCTTTGGTAATAGATCAGGACATAGACAAACGTAGAGACAGAAAAAATCCTGAACAATTTTTTCCAAAAATGATCTAGCGACAAAAATCGAACCCGTATCAGACCTACGTGAAATGCGCCACAGGGGTCGTCGAGTGGTTCTAATACTTGTAATCAGTTCATTCATCAGACGATATAACTGTTACAAAGTGAAAGTCGAATCAAATCACTAGATTAATAAAGTAAAAGTATAATTGTTGCGGATTTTAAATTTATTTTTTATTACGTAATGCTTTTATTTGCTTATTTCATTCTCTAGTTTTAATTGTTATCGCCATTTTAGTCTGTCACACGTAACAGATAATGATATTTAATTATATAATCCTACTAATATTATAAATGTCAAAGTTTGTATGAATGGATGTATGGATATTTGTTACTCTTTCACGCAATGACTATTGAACCGATTAGTCTGAAATTTGGTATGGGTAGGTATAGTTTGGGACCTGGAATAACATTATAGGCTTTTTGTCCCGATAAAAAATAACTTAATACATAGGTAAGTACACGTCTCGTCACGGTTTAATAGCGCTCGGCGAAAGTGGAAGGGGGTTCTGCGCAGGTGTAAAACGGTATAAAAACATAAAAATCTGCTTCTGCGCATCAATGTGATCGATATTAAACCGTGACGCGACCTGTATCAAAGTTAAGAGAGTTTAGTTAAGTTAGTTAACTAACACACGTAGGTATATGTATGATTCAAGTCCCTTTATTTTCTTCAGACTACTGTACAGTACAAGTGTACCCCACTCCCGCGTAAAAAGTTTAATATTAATCAAAAACAATTATTTACTAGTAAATAAAGTTCAATATTTGATTCTATTCACTAATATTACTATTAAAAGAAGCCTCCCCCAAACGACGCCACGAATAGCGGTCCCGAGCCGCCTCCATCCACCAACGATTCCCTGCGAACGCTACAATGTCGTCAGTCCATCGAGTGGGAGGTTTTCTCGCACTCCGTTTGGCATTGCATCGCGGTCGCCACTCGAAAACTTTTACTCCCGAACGACTATCGGTTCTAGGAGCTATATGGCCTGCCCATCGCCACTTCAGCCTGCTGATTCTGAGAGCTATGTCGGTAACTTTGGTTCTTCTACGGATAATGATGGTAACCGTCATTATTACCACATAAGGGCTCATACAGAAAGCATCCGTTTTACTGGATCCGTTTATTTTCCCGTGATGGCGTATGTAGTTGTAGGAGCGAGTTCACACACACCTGATAGTATTCCATCCAGTAAACGATTTTTTCCAGTAGCTAAAAATCCGTTCCACTCGTTACTAGATCCGGAATACTGTCAGGTGTGTGAACTCGCTCCTACAGCTACATACGCCATCACGGGAAAATAAACGGATCCAGTAAAACGGATGCTGTCTGTATGAGCCCTAATACCAATAAATATGTAGGTATTTATGTATTCGCACACATATTACGCAATGTATTAGTTAAGTATGTACTTATTATTGTATGACAGACGAGGTCAAATCTTTTATGTGTGCATGTCGTAATCTTTCATTTATCGATTACTAGCTGCTGCCCGCGTCTTCGTCCGCGTTTTATGGGGATAAAAAAATAGCCTATATGTTATTCCAGGTCCCAAACTATACCCATACCAAATTTCAGCCCAATCAGTTCAGTAGTTTTTGCGTGAAAGAGTAACAAGTATCCATACATCCATCCATTCAAACTTTGAGATTTATAAGTAAGGATTCTTACGATTTGACGAGATATTTGAGATGCAGGCGGTTGCGGGTTCGATTCTCGTAAAAATAGAAAGGTTTCTATGATCTGAAGGTATTTGAGCCCGGTCTGGTTGTTTCGTACACAATTTTCTTTTGCGTAATAATAGAAAAAAATTGTATTTATTTTTATAGATAGTCGATAGACCTGCGTTTGACCACAATCTCATCTGATGGAAAGTGACGATGTGGCCGACGGTGTATCACGAAGGTCTAGAAGACACATTTTCACTCTTGTCTTGAAGATACCCAGATTGTAGAAGCTATTAGAAATGTGTTATCGAATGAATAATTACGTACTCTTTAATATAATTAAATTAGAATAATTTCACTTTAAATTAAAGTTTTTTACTGTTATTTTATAATTTACCCAATTAATTATAAAATCAACAGACACACTAATGTAGACAATTTGTCAAACATAACTCAAACGAATACCGATCGCTTAAAATCACCAATTAATAACAGTAAATAACTATAAAACAAGTTATTTGCATAACGTTATCGAATCGTTAAAATGAACCGTTTTTGGCACATTATGAAAACGAAAGTGTGGGAAAGAACGAAAGTAAATGGTTTATTTCTGGTGGTCCTTAAACATATGTATGCTAATGTTATAAACAGAAACTATGTAGTTGAGTCAATCTTTCCGCAACCTTTTACTCAAAAATTTGCTTTTAGTTCATTTAAACTAATAAATATGGCAAGAACTGTCAAAATATCGAGTGATAAACAAGCGTATTCTCAATTCGATATTTATCGAGGGTTTTTCTTTGATAAATTGCTCGATACGTCGTCGTACGAGAACGCAGTTTTTGGCGGTACTCGAAATTTATCACGTGGTATTTTTATCCCGTGATAATGAGTATCCTTCGATAAAGTATCACGTGATACGCAGAATTGGCCCCCTGTTCAGTTGATTCGTGAGAGTTAAGACGGACAGATGCATAGATGCAGGAAAAATGAGTTTACTCATAGGTTTACTCGTATCTCGGACACCAACGTACAACCTTTAACTAAGGTTTAAAATATATATAAACCTATTCTATCCTGTTCTTAACAACTCATGCGAAACCGCGGAAGGAAGGAATCATCGATAGACGATTGAGAATTTACTTATAATTGCTCCGAGACGTCCATGGGTGGACAGATACTGATGTGCCCTAGCACGTTGCAAGTTTAAAACTTGTTTGCAATAAAAAAAAAATGTAGTATCGAGTATTTTTTCTCCTTCCTTCTTCATTTCTAGGAATACTTTGAAATAACAAAATTTCGACTAGACTGGTCAATGACCTTTACAGAGATCTATTGTTTCCACCTACAATGTTTTTCAACCAAGCATCTAAATTGATAATTACAACAGACCTTTGCAAAAAGCGTAATAAAATGTTATTACAAAGCAGTTTCTGAGCAAATACGGAGTTCCGGGTACATCCATTACGTTTCTAGGGTTCCGTATTGCAAAACGAACGAAGGAATCCAACCGTTATAGGATCACTTCATTATCCACCTGTCTCTCTTTGTATCTATCTGCCAAGACAACTTTTCTTAGGAACGCGTAAAGTTATCAAGTCGAAATTAATATCGAATATTCAAGTCGGCATTATCCTGTTCCAGTGAAAAAATCTATAACACTTGTAATGCAATCTACAGTTACAATACAGCCGTTTATGCCCTCATTTTGACACTTGCGAGGGAATCAAAACTAATAGGATACTTTTCGCTTCCGCGGATCATAAAATTTGGCAAAAAGGAGTCTTGCGTCAGAAGTAATGGGAACAGAAAACTATTCTCAATTGTACGGAATCTTCGCTGCGCAAGACCGACTCGCAATTAACTGGTTATATTTTATTTTCGCGCGATTGTTTTGTATATCAATTGGTTTTTTTGACATCAATCCAGGTAATTAAGGTCGGTCACTTTATTATAATAATTTAAATCATGATATCTTTTGCTGCACGCTAATAAACTATGCTCTTCTCTAGATAGATATGGTTGGTTGCCTTGGAAGAAATCGCTTTAATCGTTAAGATCGCCAATTCCTACAGCAGTCGATTTCGATGTGTCTTATGGCAAATCTATAGGAGAAATTAAGCATTTTTATTGTTACCAAAGGGTTCCTAGATAGAAAATACTTTATTGCACACTTAACAAAACAGTTAACAAACAGTTTGATACAAAAAAGAAATGTGACAATTAGCGGTCTTATCGCTCACGAACGATCTCTACCAGACAACCTTGAATTAAATCCTAAATGTGGTAAGAAACGTTCTAACTTTAGAAACGGTTTGTAGTTTATCGACTACTCCACTAATATTTTATTCCTTCAAAAACTTGAAGTAGAATCGATATCGAAAAATCTAAATCAAAAGAATTATATGAATCATGTTGGAAAATGCACAAATCATGAGCTCCAAGCTATGCAGAGCTTGTGTTATGGGAACTAATTGTTTTTAGAGATGACTGATATACATAACACAAAACATACATAAATAAATCTTTACTGCAGGAAAGTTGTACAGAACCACTGATTGATGAAATTTTGTGCCCAAAATAAGTGTCAATTGTCATTTTTGTATTATGAAGGAATATCAGAGCCCAGTAGCGATTATAAGGCAAAGATTTATTCAAATTAATTCATCACTAGCAGGTAGACACGAAAACGCGAATTCTTACACGCGTTGGTTCACTCACCTTGCGTTCAGCAGGGCTATTCTAACTCGATCGAAAACCTTCGTCGACTCGGAATCTGACACATATCCGCGCGAAATTCAAATATTTTAGCGGTGTTTAATATTTTCTGTGTTCTACAAGGAATAAAACTACCTAAAAAGTAGTTTTTCATAAGTCGCTGACCATTTTCTATCAACCCATGTTCCAATAAAGTACGATTAATGGGGCTTTTAGTAATAATGTTGATTTTAATAATAAATCTCCTAAATTATTAATTTCTCCCAAACTCGAGTCGAATCGAAATTAGTTAAAACATGAGTTCATAGAAAATATTTTACAATTTACGTTAAGCTACTTTTCTGCTATTGATGTTGCTTGTAGAACGCAGAAAATATTAAAAACCGCTAAATTATTTGAACTTCGCGCGGATTTGTGTCAGATTTCGAGTCAAGGAAACTTTTCGATCAAGTTAGAATAGCCGTGCAGATTACAATCTGCATAATATTTACCAAGTTTTCAAAATAGTCTGAAGCTTTTTGTAAAAGGAGGTCCTACAACCGGCCGTATACTACGTATTAAGAAAAATTATATTCGTAGATTACTCCGTCAATTATTTACCGATTTGGATGATTCGTTGTTATTTGTCCCACAAAACTAAAAAAAAACGGTGTAAATAGCATGGAATTTGAAGATGGGCTTTACATTTTTATAACAATCAAATTATTGATACATATGCGCAGTGAGCATGCTCAAAACTAACAAATAATTTTATTAGTGAATTAGTGAAAAACTTAGACAAATTTAATACTCAGTCAACAAATAAGATGCCAATATAAATGAAAGATAAATAATAAATAAATATATAATGCTGGACAATTCACACAGCATCATCTAGCCCCAAGCTAAGCAGAGCTTGTGTTATGGGTACTAGATGACTGATATACATAATACAATATATTACATAGATAGATACTTTTTTTATTATGTATAGAAAATACCCAGAACACCCGAAACAAATATTTGCAGATCGTACAAACATTTGTCCCAAGGCGGGAATCGAACCCGCAACCTCCTGCGTCGCAGGCGGACCTTCGCCCACCGCGCCACATCGGTCGCCCTTTTATAATGTTGATTTCGACATTTATTGACTTCCTAAATGATTTGCGTGATATTTGAGAGACTTCAAAACTTCGATAAATTTTGTGTTACCACAAAACAAAGAATTTTGAAATGTTATATTCATAACCTTAATTTAATTAAGTTTGCTTGTCACAATGCCCATAGTACCTGTTCTCAACCACACGATTTCAATTTTGCATCAGCCTGCGGTTACACAGGCGTTTTATGTTAGTCCTGTCTAGGCCTTCGACAACAAAACTCCGAGAGAGTTGCAAAAATTATCAATAAATAAATTCAAACAAACTATCAAAAATATCATTTGTAAAAAGGCTTATTACAAAATATCAGATTAACTAGAGGATAAAAAAGCATGGGACGACTTGCTCCAACTCTAAAACTAGCAACCTAACAAGGTAAAGCTTTCTTGTTCGCTTCTTTACTTTACCTTAAAAAGATTGAAGTGAACAAAAAATCAAAGTGATCACTTTATTTCCCTGTTTTACTTATGTAATTATAATTTTGTGACGTGTCCAAGAGTCCTGTAAGGTCTAAAGGAAATAAAGCACTTTGATATTTGATATCTAGAACTACATCTTTGAGCACATTCCCGGGTCGAATTCAACTAAATTAATCGCTTCACTATAATAATTGTATTGTCTCAGAATTCAACATTTTGGAATTTTACCTTTGACAGATTGTAGTTTTACATGGACGCGTGTCAAAAGGCCCAAGGCTGAAACAAAATCTTCAATCTCTATTACGCACGCACGCACTATCTAGCTAGAGTATCTTTCAAAGTACGATTCTGCGACGATACTATTGTCATAGTAAAGAGTTTGGTTAGCAGAATTCGGCCCGCAGGAACCCAGGTAGCAATTTTACGTCATCACGACGTCCATTCACAGTCATTTCCGACTTAAACGACGCATGAACGTACGAAATGACGGACTAATGTCATCGCCTCACGACGTTAACTGACGATGTCAACAGGACGTCTTTGTAGAAACGTCAGTAGGTCAGCAGTTCTGAAAACGTTGTTGTGGGTTCAGTTCCAGGTCTAGATATATTTGTTCCTGGTCTGGGTCTGTTATTTATTATACACATAACACAAGCTCTGCTGCATCACAGATGCTGGCTAGATGATGTTTGGATTGTCCAATCTCGGTTCTGAGTTGTCTCGCAATAAAAACGTTAACGTCAATACGTACCTCATAGGCCGGCGTATGCAGACTATCCTTGATGACAGGAGCACTGTTCCTCGGTCCGATAAACGCCATTTTAGCATTTTAATACATAAACACTAATATCACGACAACACGTGACACAAGCCACGTTTTTGAAGTTGATTCTTGCTTTAGAACTTTGTTTAGGCGATGTTTTCTGTAGGTATCACTTTGATTTATTAAGGCACTATGCACTTTTCAAACATTATTGCACTTTGAGATTTTGCACGGTACTCGTATCTAAATGAGAATGCGTTGGTTAAAATAACGTTGTGTTTTATTGGATTCAAATGAGAAAATATAGAAAGAAAGAAAATTAATATAGGTACTGTATATTGGTATTTTTCATATGTTATTACACGTTAAAGTCAAGTGAAAATATCCAAGATCTTTATGTTAGGTAGAGCACTCAGAAAAATATTTTATAAACAAATAACGTGCTATTTTTGTTAACTTTATGGCCTTCACGTAGGTTAAATACAGGTACAATAAAAGCATCAAAATATTGAAAATTTGGAAATACTTAGGGTTTGGTTATATCAGTGGGTGTGCATTATGAATGTTTGAACAAATATTCAGAATAACCCACGAAAAGCCTATGATAATAACTTCCTCGTGTTATAACAGGTCAAATCAAGGTCAAGTAAATTACCACCGTTACCATAAATAGCAGTTACAGTTAACGTTACTTAACTTGCTACTTTTAGCACGTCACTATTACCGAGGTATTTTTGTGTTATTGAAATTCGTACGCTTGTATTTCGAATTCGAATGTTGTTTTAAAAAGAATGTACATATTCTGTTTTTGAAATACCAAATCTGAGGCATTTGTTTATATTTACACAATCAAGCTATGTAGGAACTTGACGGTAATTAGCTTGAAGGTTGGATGTCAAGCCAGTGCCCATCAGTTTTTTTTTAATGTGTATAACGTAATTGCGCTGTAGGAATTGTAAATGTAATGGTGATGAGTAAATATAAAATCTCATTAGGTTCTATAATGGATCTAACCTCTCCGAGGTAAAAACCATTATATTTAAGATGCATACTAATTTTAATTGCAAACTATAAACATACATACCTACTTGATGAAATTACTCTGCCTTCTGTATGTTATCTTCTCCTTACTAATCGGATCGAAGTGTTAGTTTAATATATTATGAAAAGTCGTACAATAGATTCTGTGTTGTTGTTTAATACCATTTAAACTAAACATTATTCTTATCCAATTCTTTACATTTTATAAAGATTCAATTGAAGAAAATCTAATAGCATTTTATTTCGTACTTCGTGCAATGTAGTTTGAATTATGTTGACTTTTCATAAATACCCTACTAGGATATACTGATACGAGTTTTCCGAATTAATATGGAAACAAGTGTTTGTTAATAAGATCTACTATTGAGAATTCCCAGATCAATTTAAAGGTGTTACTAACGTTACGTTAGTAAATCTAAAAACTTATCCGATTTATAGTAAAAGCCGGATATAGACCGTGCGGAGCCGAAGGCAGAATCTAGTATGGAAATAATAGTCACTTATTGTGATTTCGCTATGGGCCGTGAATGCGATAAGCGGTTAGGTATAAAGGTTGAGTAAAAGTGAACGTTCACAATCAAACGAGGCATAAATTGTAAACGTAAAGGTAATATAATCTTGTAGTACCATAAAAGGTCCCAAGTACAACCTGTAGTACTTTCACTGAGTGCAGGGCCGGATTCAGGCAATTAGCATTTGAGTAATTGCCCTTAGGAAAACGCGTTTTGCTACGACATTAGGTAAAAATTCGATAAATAAAATGTAATCTACTAATCATGTTTTGCTTAAAAGTGGGACGAGGCAAGCTTATTAATATTGCTTGAAGCACAAATATTTAGAAAAATCTACCAAAGGTAGAAAGAAAATAATGGTTTGCTGCTATAGAATAAACAGATTGTATTTTGAGTTTGACAAGTATAAAGATCTATTTATGCCCACGCACATTATCCCCACGCATTCCCAATATGCCTAGCATAGGGATTATGCATTACATACTCCCCGATAAAAGCCAATAAGCCGCTTAACAGATGGAGGCTAGAATAGGCTGTAGATGAGATAGATCTATTTTTAGGTTAGTCCTACCAAACACAAAATGGTAACTGTTTTTTTCTTCCCGTCCTGAGTCCGCAACCTAAAGATTAATGCAGATCACTTTCTAGTGCATGGGATATCAGGCTTTAGTTTTTCAATCAAATCGTTTTATTATAGAAATCTATATTTTATCAGACCAATTCCGTGTGTGATAAAGGAAGTTGGTAAGTGCCAACTCCGCAGGTAAGATTGTGGTCCAACGAAGCAATAGTCTTGTCCAAAAGCGATTTTTATACGCAATTTACATTCCTCAGCCATTTGAGATTTCCTTTCAAAAATATGTAGCTACCGTACAATATTACCTGAAACTCGACCCCAAGCATGTGAATTTAAGCATTTTTTGAGTTTTGTTTACGAATATTTCATCTTTTATTTGGCTGAAGTATAACATTGTTGTGAAGAAGAAGCCTGTGGGGCTTCTGAAATACATCTTAAGCCAGTTCGAAATCCTGCAAATTTAATGAACCTATTGAAAACTTTTATTGTGTCAGAAACTTTTTAAAATACGGCAAAGAGGTCGTCACGCAAATCATGCTTCATTTATTATGTCACCGTTACGTAACAAACAACAAATCCTTCAAGTTTATTTCCACACGCGAAGGTTACGGAGCAGAGTTTGATCCGACACATCAAACATCAAGCCAAGTTCCAATAGGCTTGAGAGTGAATAGTTTTAAGTTTAAATAGGTAACCTACCCTAATCTAACCGTAACCTAACTTATGTACCATAGAACGATTCTCTGACTCATATCTTTAGTAGTAACCTCGACTCTAACCGTAATTCATACAATTTTTTAATACCTCATCCACTAAAAACGTTTATGCCGTTTTGTTGCTTTAAAGTAATAAAGAGTCCCTAGATAGCCCACCACATACACAACCGTTCCAAAAACTTACGTTTCATACACTCGCGGGTAAAAAAAAATGTTCTTCCTTTATTCATGTTCTTTTGTTTGCCCATTGCCATTGACGGTTTGCCATTTTTCCAAGGTTTCGTTTGTAAGGCGCGCTCTGTACCATTTTTCCTCTGAGCGTGAGTGTATGGCTCTCCAGTTCGAAACTGTTTCCGAACAATCGAAAGAGGTCGTATCAAGGAGTTATGGTGTGAATAGCAAATGGTGTGGCTTTGACGCCTATTGAACTTACTTTTTGTTCTGTTTTAGTATTCACGATCTCTATGCTACCGTGGCCGCGTGGGCACGATAGAAGTCGTCTATTGAGACGGGGAAGACTGTCAGTTCAATACTCAAACAAATTTTAATAATTGTATGATGTACAATTTTAAAATGTGTTACATATACTCTGATTGTCACACAAGTATAAATTAATTTACGAAATACACCGGTATTCCAGGTGTATGTTAATATTTACAAACAAACGTGATGATGCCCTCCTAGCCGAATTTCGGAGAAGAGCTAAGTACGCGGGACATATTATAGTGCACAAGTGGACACAGGTGCACTCTAAACAAAGAAGTACTAAGTATGCAGTATCATCTTCTCTGCTAACCATAACACAAGCTCTGAGACTTTGAAGCATTACTGTGATCTGTCCAGCATTATTCAAGAAATTTCCAGCTCTGCGTACTTTGGTCAGAAAATATTGAAAACATTTTTAGCACTAGACTACACCTACTCGGTTCTATAATCCAAGATATTTAATGTCAACAAATTTACGAACCACAACTTACCAAAAATTGGTAGGTAACGATAACCGAAATTAACATGGGCACATCAATCATCAAAATCACTAAAAACAAGAACATAAACTTGAACAACACATACTTAAGCATTTGTACAAAATCAGCGAAAAAGGGTAAAACTCGAGAGTTTGAAAATGGACGATAGACGAATGAAACTAAACCCTTCAAACCAAAATTTTTATCGAACTTCTAAGATTTGCTTCGATAATACCAGGCCTTGGATTTTTTTATTCCATTGTTTACAATCTATAATCCGACCGATCTTAGATCAAACCGAGTGAAGATGATGCTATTTTAAATGTCCAACGTTACTTATTCCAAAACCTTCCACATAAAAAAGATAGTTAAAAACTAAAACCCCACTACATAAGTCTTAAACAAGCGTTCACCTATTGTACTTATCACTTTCTTTTGATACTTAGGTAGTCGGAGGCCTTTTTACCCTAGGGATATGGGGTGGGTGCCTTGTATTAGTTTTTACTATATTTTTTACACCTTTTTGCTAATAATTTGATAATCGTTAACCTCACAAAGGTTTGAAAAACGGTTTCGAAAAGTCCAAAAAACCTTTGCAACGATACCACACACAAGCATATTGATTGACATTGAGATTTTCGACCCTTACTTAGACCCCCGCTATCTCGTTAGACCGCCCTTTTTATCTGACGTCACATAGCCTATAACCATAGGGCTATTAAGAAGAATCATACGACACCGCATTTGTTGAAATCGGACCAGTAGTTTCAGCGCTACGAGGGAACATAAAAATCGGCTAACTTCATACATACCTACATAGGGTGTCAAACTCATAACCCTCGTCCTTCGGTAGTCGAGTAAAAACACAAAACACGTTTATGCGAAAACATTGTAATGAAACTCTCGTTTTCCATATTCGATTACAACCAATCAGACACGCTCCAAGACGCTTCCGAGAAAATGGCGACAAACACAAAATGGCGGGAGGAAACAGCGGAAATCTCAAATTGCTCGGAACCTCTCACAACATAGAGCAAAAAGTCCAATCTCTGTGGAAAGTTGCGTGCGAGAATTCGCAAAAACAAGCGATGTATGCAATACCGGTATTTAGTGAATTTTAATTGAGAGACAATCTTTGTCTGTTGCACACAGCGATTTGCTGGGAAGTGATTTGGTTCTACGGCTCTAACAATAAGTGTGAGACGCAAAGTTTGGCATGCTATACTTTAAAAAAACACATCTTGTAAGGAATATTGGGTGAAACACCTACCATACCAGCTATGGAGCGGAAGCGAAGTTTTTTAGAAATTATTGACGGAACTAGCACAGACCTATCTGATGATAAATATAATCATCATCATCAGCCCGTATACGTCGCCTGTTGAACATAGGCCTCCTCAAACGACGCCACGAATAGCGGTCCTGAGCCGCCTCCATCCAACGACTCCCTGCGACCGCTACAATGTCGTCGGACCATAGTGGCAGGTCGTTTCGCATTGCATTGCAGTCGCCACTGGAGAACTTTTACTCCCCACCGGTTATTGGTTCTACGCGCTATATGGCTGATGATAAGTATACCCTCGCTTAAATAGAGCAACGCTAGGAGTGCGTGTTACGGTGTTCTGATAGTCTTTGCCTTTAATTTATCGGGCGAGCATACCACAGCATAGGCAGAAAAAATGCATGGTAGTACTTCCAGAGTGATGCAGCTCAAATGGAATTGAATTAGGCAGGACTCTTGGCTAGGCGCAGTGATGGCAGATGGTCTAACTAAGGTTCTGATTCTGACGGAATGCAGGTCAATGATAGGAACACGATAATGATAAGTAATTTGTACTTACTGTGATACCAGGAAGAGCATTTTCATAAGGGCCTATGCGTGAATCAGAAGCCATAAACTCATACATGAGATCTAGTATCATACACCAAAGAGACCCAGAAATTGCAGGGCTCGTTCCAAACATCAGGGAAATGAAAAACGATCACTATATCATTAGCAACATTGAAAACGATAGCAATTTCCTCGGGGTTTCACTTTCACCAGGAATGTATTGCATCTCATATTCCTACCGCATTGCCTACCGCAATTTGAAAGCGGCAAGCGAGGTTCTCGAGTCAAATGTCACTCGCTCGCGGCCATGACACTAAGCTAGGGTTGCCGCTTGTCGATGAACTGATTTATGCTGTATGATATTACAATATATGTACATATATTTACCAAAGATCTTTAAAACTTAAAGTGCTTAATTTCTGTTAGACATTACAGAACACTTGAACACTGTCAGACGCGTATGTTGGGTGAGGGAAGATGCAGACAGTGTGCTTAATAGAAGGCCACGCAGTAGACTTGCATCGGCTGAAGTGAAGAGCGAGCTTACTCTTATCAAGCCTGTACCGGTGAACATGACAACAGTAACGGAGAATCGTACTATAGACCATTTTCGGTTTTACACATACTAACATACTTACCAGTCCCCCTAGCACGGGGATTGTTCTCTAAGGTAGAATAGACAATAATGACATCGCATCGTCATACATTGCGTACATTATTGAAGTTGAAGGAAAGAATTACAAATAATTTACGCATTCGATGACAAAGCGACGTGACATTGCGTCTTGGGAATGGTTTTGGGCCATGAAAGTGTTATAGATGACTGGTTAGAAAAAAATTATAAGTGTTGATTCAGATTTCGCCAAAACTAAACTAATTTACACCAACAAAAATGATGTCATCCTTAAAACTTTTGAAACTATCATGGTTATTTACAACGCTTAAGTTAATAACGGGATATTTACCATGATTTGTGTTTCAAGGTAAATATCCCGTTATTAACTTTAGTAATTGCATCCTTCTTATGTCAACCATTTTGAAAGGGATCGCAACATTTTTATTTATAAAAAAATATATATATTTAAAAAATATAGTTTGGTTTTGGCGATCAGTGACAACCATGTGACAGCCATGTATGTGACAGCCCTAATAGCGAACTCTCATCGTGACCGGTAAATGGCCGCGCCCGTGCTGCCAAATTGGCAATAGTTGGTGTCGTGGGTCACCGTTCAGTACAGTACACCACTTATCAAGAAAGGCAAACATGAGGCCCACCGAGGAAAAGTTAGCAATCATTACCGACTTCAAAAAATGAGGAGGTTCTCAATTCGACTGTTTTTTCTTTCATGTACATGTTACGCGATATCTCCGCCTATTATTATGGACCGATTTTGAAAATTATTTCGCTGTTGTATAGGAAATGATCCCGATGTGGTCCCATACAAATTTTATCCCCAGGGGTTTAGTATTTATCCCGCAAAACTTAAAAACAGTGAATGATGACAGGGAATTTGAAGTAGGTTTATCATTTTTTAAAACACGCCAAATTATATTCATGTTAGAATTGGGCGCTTCCGCTATAGACGATTCTCGACTTTAGTTTTTAAATCAAATCTTTTGTTACTTTTTTAGATATCAGTGCAAAGAAGAAAGTCCAAATTCCTTAATTCAATTAAAAAAAAAACAATTTAACTTCATATTTACATTTTTTTTGGCACTTGGAAACCTTACCTTACGACGAATCGGTATAAAATGCAAAATCACCCCAGGCAAAACTGCACCAAATATCTGTCGCTGAAAGTCTGAGGTTATGTTTTATCTGCTAAGCTTGAAGTTATAATATAAGTTTCTTCGTAAGTGCCAAAAAATAGAAGTACTTGTTGTTATTTTGTAAGCATCATTGACTACAAGAAGACACTGTTAGTTTGTTGCACCCGCGATAGAAAAGATATTAAAGTTTGTGTTTTTTACACTAAATAAAGTTTTAGCGTTTTGAAAGTTCGTAAAAGTAAGAAGATCTTTAATGAAAATCATTCTTGAATCAGTCGTTTTTGAGTATGTAATATTAATGGAATTGAAATAAATGGTAACTTAAATTGGTTGCACCCGCGATTTTGATGATATAATCGCGGGTGCAACCTTATTGTGTGATTTATTATATATTTCATTGTTTTATATACCTTAAATTAAAATACACGACTTTTGAAATATATTTCATATCTGTGTTTATATTATATTCTGTTATTTTTATCAAAACTTGAAGAAGTTGAGAGTACAATTTCTAACGATGATTGTTTGTACAAATTTCACTGAAACCGTGAATTACATAATAGACATGCAATTAGAAGATATTATCGCTTCATTGGAAGCGCCAGAGACAAACATGATTAATTCTTTTCATAAGTTACTAAAACTTTTCATAAGTTTCCCAAAATTCTTTCGTCGAATATTGACCCATTTGAAAAGAAATAACTACGATAACTTAAATGACATAGAAGTGTACTTTATTAATTACCTAACATTGTGTCATCTTTGATTTTGTTCCTATGTAAGTTTTATTGATTCACTTAAGTTAGACAGGTTGCACCCGCGATAATTTGATGCTGCACCCGTGATCTTCAAGCGATCACGGGTGCAGCATCAAATTATCGCGGGTAGGAACAAAATCAAAGATGACACAATGTTAGGTAATTAATAAAGTTAATAATTCATTGCAATTTTTTGTTATATATATACTTTTCTATTTTTTCACTCGCTAAGTTCAACGCCTTACGAAATATCAAGGCATACCATAATAAATGTTTCACACCACTAAAGTTAACGGGATATTTACAATGATTTGAGTTTTGAGTTCTCCAATATTTCGGCACAGTTACATGCGCCATGATCACGGAACAACTAAAGTCACTATTAAAAATGTCAAATATTGGAGAACTCAAAACTCAAATCATTGTATCCCGTTAACTTTAGTGTTGTAAATAACCATGATAGTTTCAAAAGTTTTAAATGTTTCACAATTAACACATTTTTGGGTTTTTGTCTAATGATCAGGAAAGGTAGGGCCGATTTCGTTGACCCGCGATAGCACTTTGAACCTTCCTCCTAGCCATTTAAAAACGTGATTGAAGATTTTTTTACATTCGACCATTGTTTGACCACAATCTTATTTGATGGAAAGTGACGATGTGCCCGAATCAAATATTCACGAGTATTTATGACGTTAAATATAATAAACAAGATAAATATTTATAAATAGCTGCTGCCCACGCCTTCGTTCACGTTTTATCGGGATAAAAATTGCCTTTAATGTTATTCCAGGTCCCAAACTATACCCAAACTAAATTTCAACCCAATCAGTTCATTAGTTTCTGCGTGAAAGAGGAACAAACATCACATCCATCCTTACAAACTATGACATTCATAATATTAGTAGGATTAGGATATAACCTGAAATAAACAGACAAAGGCGTTTTATTGCCACTGCAACAAACAAACATACCTAAATAATACTCCTTCCTTCAATTAACCCTTGTTGACCCACAGTATTTAAAACGGCTGCAATAAACTTAATAACTTTTTCCACGGCAACGCCCTTTTAGCTTAGCGTGCACTTTCACGATATTACAATACAAATGTATATTATGACATTGGCTGGAGTCACGACCGGCGAGCGCCGCTTACGTAATTAGAACGTAATGGTATTAGTGCGCGTAAGACGCTCCTAGCTATGGTAGCTGAGAATCATCATAATCAGTTCAGCCAAATGACGTTCACTGCACTGCTGTACATGGCAACACACAAAGATGGCCAAAAGGGAACGTGCATGTACTATCGGAGCAAGCAGCTTCAAAATTAATAAAATCCTACTATCCTATCCTACTAATATTATATATGTCAAAGTTTGGATGGATGTATGGATATTTGTTACTCTTTCACACAAAAACTACTGAACCGATCAGGCTGAAATTTGGTATGGGTATAGTTTGATCTGTCGCTTGGGCAGAGCCAGTTGACGAAGACCGATAGCGGCAGTATCATTTCCTCCAAGCCTGAGATTTTGAGAGAGCTTGAAAAGTTTTATGGACAGCTGTACACCTCATCGCAATGCTCTGCAAATAGCACGGCAGGCGATGCAAGAGCCCGTTTAACCCGACACTATACCGAAGATATCCCGGACGTCAGCCTTTACGAGATAAGGACGGCTCTCAAACGGGGGATCACCAGTACTTAAAGTGGAAACCATCTACCTCCTTGCAAATTTCATTAAGATCCGTTCAGCCGTTTAGGCGTTAAAAGGTAACAGACAGACAGACGGATGGACAGAGTTACTTTAAAATTGGATACCAGCGCCGACGCCACGAGCAAGTAAAGACTAGCTAATAAATAAATAATGCTGGATAATCCACACAGCATCCTCTAACCCCGATTTGCGGAAATTCGCCGAGAACAATTCGCCGAGAACAATTCGTCGAGAACAATTCGCCGAAAACATAATTCGCAATAGTCATAAAGATTTTCAAGTATAGCGGGAAATACCCAGTTTTGTCCTACATCTGAAAAATTGTGTTTTCAGCGAATTGTGAATTGTTCTCGACGAATTGTTCTCTGCGAATTTTCCGCAGACGTCTAACCCCAAAGTCATAAAAGCTTGCATTATGGGTGCTAGATAACTAATAACTAGAATACAGAAACATTAGAAAGTAAGCATTACCAACCATAACATCGCTTTACCGTTCAATATATCACCTCCATAAAATTGATTTATATTTTATTCTCCACTTTCCATAAAAAGTATTCAACTTGATCACCGTGCAAGGTTTATAGCGTTCCAATATGGCGCTTGATTTCCCGGCAACGGTTCGTTTCCGGTCAATATTATGGTGTTTCCGGTGCCGTAACCTCCGCTAATAAAGAAGCTGGTTTGACTTTATCGTGACAGTGACTTTGAATGTATTAGAATAATATGGGTATAGTTTGGGATTTGGAATAACATATAGGCTATTTTTTATCCCGATAAAGCGTGGGCGAAGCGCGAGCAGCAGGTAGTAATAAAATATAAAATCATTTTATTGCCTTTAAACTTACATAAAATCAACTAGAATTATACCCAAAAAAAAATACAAATACAGGCAAAAGGAGTAGATTCCGCATTGTGATGCAAGCAAAGAGCATCCAACGCTTGATTTTAAATCTGAATTTCCTTGCCTGGTATTGGTAATTAATTTCTGTGTAAAGGCAATAAACATTTTTAATTAAATTTAAGTTGCCTGTATAAAATCCGTAGTATATAAAACTACCTGCTGCCCGCGCCTTCACCTGCGTTTTATCGGGATAAAAAATTGCCTATATGTTATTCCAGGTCCCAAACTATAAATAAATAAAAAGAGCTTTATTTTTCCTTACCAGCTAGTACATAAATTGTGAATTATATTAAACTTAAAGTGGGTATCTTATAATCTACAAATAAGTAAATGTTTACATATTCGTAGTAGTTTTTGTCCAGTAAGGACCGCCTTCGGCGGTGAAAGCCTCCTCCAAGCTTTTCCATTCTCTCCTGTCCCGTGCTATTCTGGTCCAGGTGCTCCCCGCTACTTCTCTGATGTCATCACACCACCTCTTTCTTGGTCGACCTTGTCTGCGCTTGGCGTCTCGGGGGATCCAATTTGTGGCTATTTGTGCCCATCTGTTTGGGGGAAGCCGCTGTATGTGGCCTGCCCATTGCCATTTGAGCTTTAGGATATTCTGTACCACATCTTTTGCTTTGGTTTTCTTTCTGATGGTTACATTTCTGATCTTATCTCTTAATCGTATTCCCATAAAGCTTCTCTCCATGCCCCTTTGACAGACTCCTATTCTTTCAAGCTGTGCCTTTGTTATTAGCCAGGTTTGGCAAGCATATGTGAGGGAGGGTGCTAGGCATATGTTCATTGCTCTAGATTTCAGAGCGATAGGTAAAGTACTGTTAAATATTTCCTTCATTCCCCAGTACTTATTCCATGTGCTTTTAATTCTTCGGGTTATTTCCTTTTCTGTACTGTGTTTAAAAGATACTGTGTTGCCCAAGTAAGCTCGAGTATGTAGAAGACTACTTCTACATAGTCTAGCCAGAAATCAGCCAGCGTCCCAAACTATACCCATACCAAATAACTGCTGAGTAGTTTTTGCGTGAAAGAGGAACAAACATCCATCCATTCTTACAAACTTTGTCATTTATAATATTACTTAGTAGGATGTCGAGTGAAATGGAAAACATCCAGACCTTTGTCTCTATCTAGATGTTAGTAAGATTTTTCTAGAATCGACTCAGGTCATGTAGGTGCCGGAGACACGGTCACGCGTGGGCTCCAATGACAAACAGTTAGACCGCATTACTGCGATTGAGGATATGACTTCATTCAAATATTGAGTTTAATGTATTTTTAACCAACGAAAAACAAAAGAGGAGGAGGTTCTTTTTACAAGCTGTTATTTATATACTCCTATATACCTACTTAGGTATATAGGAGTATATAAATAACAGCAGTATATAGTAATATTTTATTCCCGAGGGTGGTAACAAAAAAGTTAAAAAAAATATCAATAAATTAATTCAAACAAATTGTCAAACATTATCCTTTTTAAAAACGCTTATTACAAAATATCAGATTATCTAAAGGGAAAAAGAAGCTTGGGACGAGTTTTGCTCGAATCTAAACCGACTCAACCCAACAAGCTAAAATTTCTTGTTCGCTCCTTAACATTACCTTAAAAACATGAAAGAGAAAAAAAATTGATTACTTTTCCTAGAATTATTTATGTTATAAAAATTTTGTTACGTATCCAAGAGTCCAGGTGCCGAATTCCTCAAAACAATCGTTTCACTATGACAATGGTATCGCCGCAGAATCGTCCTTAGGTGATAGAAACTCTTAAATAGAGATAGTGCATGCGGTGCTTTTTGCGCGGAAGGTTTGATAGATTGGTTTTCAACCTTGACATTTGACACGTGTCCCTCCATCATCTGTAGTATTCCTAATATTTATGTTGTTTTTAATTAAATGTTTCTCTTTATTACTATAATAGTATTTTGTGTTCGTAGTAAAAATCTGATTGGTGTTTTTCAAATTTACCGCGCATATTATTGTTATAATCCCGCCTCCATTCCATGACTAAAAATTTCCATGAACTGGATGGACACTGGAAGAAAAGTGGCAAACCTGACACATTTTTTTTTTTATTGATAATGGTAAATTGTTTGACCAACATCTCACTCGGGAAAGT
>OX402023.1:0-2500 GCA_947859395.1 Eupithecia insigniata | reverse complement strand
TACTCCTCCCCTGAGTAGCGAACCTTTACTCTTCGATTTCGAAGGTAACTGTCGATCACCCTTCTCAGGTTTACCGGACACTTTTCCTCAGCAAGTCGGACTCGGATTGATGGCCACCATGCGCTGTCGAAGGCCCCCTCTATATCTAGCGACACGAGCGTTAACATTTTCTTTTGCTCCAATTTGGTGTTGATGTATCGCATTAGGGTATAAAGGGAGTCCTCGGTGCTCTTCTGGGGCATGAATCCGAACTGGCGAGTACTCATTCCTGGCAGAAGATGGAACTTGATCCGGGTGACCAGCATCTTCTCGAAGATTTTACCTAGCACTGGGAGGAGCCCGATTGGCCTGTAGGATTTCGGGGTATCATACCTATCCTTACCAGGTTTCCGCAGCACTATCACGGTGGCCTCTTTCCACGGATCCGGGAAGTGGGCCAGTTCTAGGCACCTGTTTACTATGCTTAGAAACATGTTCAGGTCGTTCTTAATGGCCTCTACGCATATATCCACCGTGAATCCATCTGCTCCGGGAGCCTTCTTTGGGTTGAATGCTCTCATCGCAGTTTTTAGCTCAGTAATCGTGAATAGCGGGTCATAAGAATCATCTTGCTCCCCACTATTTACCCTCTCTGCTTCAGCTCTAATTCTGCGATGATCTGCATTGTCGCTATCTGTGTGGTCCTCCGGGTAAAACGTTTCGGCCAGGGCCTTCACGGAGCCTCTAGCATCCAGTACTTTGCCGTCAATCTGAAGTGGCTCATCCTCCTCCCTTTTCCTAGTCCTGCCTATAACCCTATAGATCCCCTCCCATACCCCCTCCCTATCCTGTTTACAGCAGAAGTCCTTCCAACTTTCTACCTTTGCCTTGTTTGCTTCCATCTCATATTCTCTCTTCTTTTCCAGGTACTCTTCAATGACTCCAGACCTCCGGACTGGTGCAGCGCATCGGACTCTTCTCTTCCTGTTGGCGACTTCCCGTTTCAGCTGTGCTAGTTTCTCAGACCACCACGGTATGGTAAGTACTTGTGTGTGTTTCTTGGCAGGTATAGTGTGTGTGCATGCGTGTGTTATTGCTTGTGTGTATGTGTGTATAATTTCCTCTATTTGTGCGATGTTGTGTGTGTTCTCTACTTTTGTGTGTGTGAGGCTGTGATCTAATTTAAATTGGGTCAATTTCTCATGAAATTGGACCCAATTTGCCTTTTTTGTGTTGTAGAGCCTTGTTGTGCGTGTTATTTGTGTTCCGTGTGCTTTGTGTAGTTGAATGTTGAATGTTATACCGTTGTGGTCCGAGCTCGTCATGTTCTCTACAACGGTCCATCCTTCCACGAGAGTGAGCATGTCCTCAGAGCAGACTGTGATGTCAACATGGCTGACATACCTTATGTCTCCTCTTACGGTGTCAAATGTAGGTTTGGAGTCAATGTTAAGCACCTGGAGCCCCTTGTCATCTAGAAACTTCATGAGTTCCTCCCCCCTGGGGTTTGTCCTGACGCTTCCCCACCAGGTGTTCCAGGCATTTGTGTCTCCTCCTACAATGAGCCTCGTGGAACCTAGTTCGTCGATCACCCTACAGAGGTGGTCCATGTATGGTTCCAGGGGCTCTGTTCCTTCCAAGTAGATGGAGACCAGGTTTACCTCCCAGGCACTCGTTCGGATCCCCACTACGGTGATGTTATTGGTGGTGAGCTGTGGGTATTGGATGACATCCAGGGTAGGGTCCAATATTGCGATTGCCGCCTTTACCATCCCTTCCCCGTGTTCCGTGCTCTGATAGATCCGAGTGCCTGGGTATGCCTTCAGTTTCTTGGGAGCACCAACGTAGGGTTCTTGCAAGAGGAGTGCTGCAGCTTTGCATTTTGTAGCTTCAAGGAAGACCTCATCAGTTGCTAGCTGCTTCTTTTTGAGGTTTGCTTGTATGACCTTATAGTGGACACCCTTAGCAATATGCCACGGTGGATCTCGCAAATGCATCCCACTTGCGCCTCACCAGGCATTCGTTGCTAAAGGCGCCATGATCGGTTTTTGCAGCCTTTGCTTTGTTGCAGTTTACGCAGCAGGGGGAAGTTCCGCTCAGCCAGTCGGGACATTCCGTTCTGAGATGTGCCCCACCGCAGTGGCTGCACACATCAACCGCTTCGGAGCAGAACCGCTTCCCATGTCCGTACCCTAAACAGCGTGAGCACTGTATAAGGGGGGACTGGTCGGCGACCCTGACTCTCTGCATATCGATGTGTAGAGACCCCGCGCAAGTAAGACTCTTCCAGAGTCGAGGCGACACCTTCATAACCATGTGGGAGGTGAGGGGGTTTCTCGCTTTGCGACGATAGCGTACTTCCATACGGTCGTCATCGCTGCTCACACCCCTCAGTAAGTGCCCGTTTTGCGTTCGGATGGCTTTAATTACGTCCTCATCCGTGTTACTTTGTAGGACACCGTATATGATGACAAGAGGGTCTTTATTCTTGACATCCTCCACGCTGAGATGGCCTTCCCTC